>PVJS01044783.1:0-16514 GCA_004027185.1 Glis glis
ACACACACACACACACACACACACACACACACACACACCCCACCACACATATTGGAGTCATTTTTCTATTTTAAAGTAGAAATGTTATTTTAAAGTAGAAATTTTAAATTTAAAATTTTCTATTTTAAAGTAGAAATGTTTTCTACATTAAGTACAATGAAATTTTCGAAAGAAAATACATCTTTTTAAAAGATCTAATTTGAAAGTAACTTATGATAGTAGGATGGTAAGCCACGTTTTCCCATCTTCTAGGATGAGAAAAATTCTATGTATGAAAAATACAAAGTACATACAAAAAATCATTCATCTGTTGGGTAACAGGCTGAGAAAGCTTCAGGTATAAGAAACTCTTTTTGAAAACCACTGTTTCCGAACTTTCTGCCCCTGCTAACCCCAAGTTTAGCTAAGCTCTCTGAGATTTTAATATGATAACTGTTTAAACAGAGATGACAAGAAATCCAAGAACTTTTTCTGTGTTATTCCCAGGATGTTGGCTTCTAAAAAAGAAATGAAAGGAGGTTCCTTAGTCAAATTAAGGTTAGTGGAAACTATATACTTTATACCCCTCCCAGAGATCCACAATGTACATTAGCAATTACAGCTCCAAAAAGTCCTAGAGATCGGAGAGGCTAGAGTCTGTTCAATTTGGATTGGAATTTCCCAATTTCAATTGGCTTTATGTCACATCGTGCCACTTACCCAACAAAGCTAATGCTCCACTGAACATACAGGGAGATGTCACTCTAAGACAGTAATGTTGGAGAAAGAAATATAATCAAGACTTTAAAGCATGCATAATATTTTAAAAGAAAATAGTATTCCTTCATTAACTTGGCAGGAAAACTAAGATGTTTTGCTCTGAAGTGGACTGTTTTGAAGGGTTTGTTTTGGGGCTTTGTTTTGTTTTCCAGCATAGTTATCAACATTAAAAGAAGATTGGTATGCATCATGAAAGATTTGGAACCAGCATTTTCAAAGAATGTGTAATGGCAGGGGATTGCAGATAGAACACTGAGTTTTAAAAAGCAGGAAATAAAACATCTATATACAAGATCCCATATATCCAAATTATACATTCATAAGCATATATGGGAATAAGCCCAATGTTAGCTCTGGGCTAAATAGTTCATACAGATATCACTCCATAAAGAAGCCCTAACATTTTTTTAGTGACAGTTTCTAATGCTGTTCCACTCTAGTGATAAATATAAAATCTTTTATACTAAATTTGTCTCATTATTTTACAATAATTTTAATTTTATCTGAATAAAATTAAGTCAGGAACCAAAATATGGCCAGGAGTTTAATGAAACATGGAATGTGGAAAGGTATTAGAGAAAAACTCCAAATTGAATTAAGGGATCCAAGGTCCTACAGTTACAATCGGCAGTTCTCAAATGCTTACAGACACCTGAGAAAATCTATCCGGTCCCCATTCTCCTCCCTGGTTATTAATAAATCCTGTTTCTCTAAATTCCATGCAGTGTCTGTCCTCAGATTCAACCATACGAATAATAAAAGATAGAACCAAAGCCAGGGACAAGAATCAATAAACACGCGTCTCATACAGACCCAGTGTGTGACTGCATCCCTTTGTAGTATAGCTCAATATTAGTCTGGCTTATGCTTCTGGTGATGCACAAGAATAAAATCATGTGTCCAGAGTTAAATCCCTCTCTTGCCCTTGAAGATCCAAAGCATATTCCCTAGCTTTGCCAGCACTGGGATTTTGTTGTATTGTTAGTGCATTTTTGTCTCCCCCAAGAATTAAAAGCAAAGATGGATGGATGGATGGATGGATGGATAGATGGATGGACGGGTGGATGGATGGATGGATGGATGGGAGGGAGGGAGGAAGGAAGGGAAGGAAAGGAAGGGCTAGGTAGATGCTAAAGTAAATCAGAAACAAAATCAATTTTCAATTAATTTTAAACCTAAAGCCAGATACGCAGGTGAGATCACAGTAAACCAAACCTGAGCTGATGACCACACATAGAGGTTGTCTTCTTCTGGACCCCCACAGCTCCTACTTCGCACATTTACTTATGAGAGGGAAAAAATGGTGATGTGATACACATGTGTGAGGCTGCAGAATTACTCAGGGCAGAAATTCGCTGACTCATTAGGTATTTTATATAGGTAATCTAGTCAATCTTCACTTTCAAGTTCAATATAAACTTAAGAAACCATCTGAACACACAGAGCCATACACACACCTTGAGAAAAGATACTCACCACCTGCACCCCAATTAATCTCTTTTTTCCATCAATCTTCTTGTGGACACCTGTCATAACAGAGTAAAGGCATATATATATACACATACACACACACACACACACACACACACATATTTCTAAATTCAGGTGTTTTACAAATAGCTCCTTCAAAATCTAACTGAATGTTGGAAGAAACCAAAAGTCAGAACTAGAATATTTTTAGGCCCTTGATCTTGAATAATGATATAGATTCTAGGAGTGTACTATCTCATTTTCTCATTTGATTCTTTTTTTTTGGTACTGGGGATTGAACCCAGGGGTGTTCTACCTCCAAGATACACCCCCAGGCCTTTTCACTTTTTGAAACAGGGTCTCACTAGGTTGCTGAGCATCTCACTAAATTGCTGAAGCTGTCCTTGAACCTGCAATCCTCCCGTCTCAGCCTCCCAAGTACTGGATTATTTTATTTTAAATTTGATTAATAATCTTTGGAGTAAAGTACTATTATTATTCAAATTTTAAAGGTGAGGCAGCTGAGACATGGAGAAACTGAATCCCTTGCCTAGGCACGCACCTAGCCTATGGACTAGTTGGTTCTAAAGGAGCGTAAAGCCGTGTTACACTGCCTGTTTTTCCATTATACTTTTCATAAAATCTCCCGTGTTTTCATGAGCAAAAGTGAAGTAACACATTCATAGATAGGAAAATAATACCACTTTAAAAATTTTACAAAAGAATACAATCTACACGACATCAATTTGCAAATCCTGCCATCAAACATACTTTGTTGGTTCTCTAGTTCTATTACATGAATACACAATCTTTCCAACATTCACAAGGACTACTACATTCTCCTAAATTTTTGGATTTGCCTAAAATCACCTAACGCACAGCCAAAGCTACCCAACTATACAGGTCTCTAAAACAGATTGGCTTCTACAAAGCCATTTACAATTTTTGCAAACAAAAGTTAGCCTTCTCCACTACATGCAGCACTTTCTGCACATTGTCTTTTAAGGTACTTGCCATTCCACATCATAATTATGTGTTTATGTTGTAGGCTACCCCACTAGACTGTAAAGTCCTCCAGACTTAAAGATTAGTATTATTCTTAATAAGATTATTGTTAATTCAAAAGAATAATTTATCCATCCACATATATGCAGTCATGTTAAACAAAATATTGATAAATAAAATATTGATATGCATAATAATTCACATGTGTAAATACCTACATGTCATCAATTATTGTTGAACTTTTCCCAGGTGCAACATATCTGAGCCCAGAACACATTTCTACCATTATGAATGGCACACTATGATGGTGATTATTGGAGGATACGTAAGAACATGTTAGGGCAAAGGACAGGTACGTTTTTAAAAACTCAAATGACACTAATATGTCCCTGCTACAGAAACAAGCCTAAAAGAGAGTAGATACTCATAAAACTTATTAGATGTATGGATGATAACACACTTAAAAATTTCTTGGTATTGCCTACCTCTTCAAGGAAGGCCTGAATCTCTTGATATTAAATGTTCTCTGGAGAAGAAAGCTAGAATAATGCTAAAGGTGTCTCATCAATGTAACAAACCAAATCAAGACATACAGGGACTCAAAAACACTGATTTTTGTCTTTACATGACTGAAAAAAGAATCTGATATTACAGCCCTAGATGCAAGGGCACAGAACAATAAATGCACAAGTAGTGAGAAATAAGAATGATTAAATTAACCTCTGTGTGTGTGGGGTGGGGGTACTAGGGATTGAACACAGAAGCATTCTACCTCTGAGCTACACCCCCAGCCCTATTTTTTTTTGGGGGGGCAGTACCAGGGATTGAACCTAGGGGCATTCTACCTCTGAGTTACACCCCCAGGCCTATTTTTTTTTATTCTTTCTTTAGAAACAGTGTCTCACTAAGTTGCGGAGGGCCTCACTAAGTAGCTGAGGCTGGCCGCGAACCCGGATCCTCCGGTCTCAGCCTCCCAAGTACTGGGATTACAAGCGTGCGCCACCACGCCCGGTTCACATATAAATTTCATGATAAAATTTTCACCATGATTCCTCTAATATTCCAAAATTCAAAATATTCTATGCAAGTAGCATACCATATAAGAGTAAATAAAAAAGTTGTCTTTTAAAAGAATAGCTTGGGACATAAAAAGAATATAGAAGCCAGGTGCACTGGCACATGCCCATAATCCAGCTACTTGGGAAGCTGGGGCAGAGACATTTTGAGTTTGAAGCCAGTCTCAGAAACATAGCAAGATTCCTTCTCCAAAAAAAAAAAAAAAATTAAAAGAAGAACACAGAAAAGCTCCAAGTCTCTAGATCAAACTCTAAGCATCTTAAAGAATCAGGAAGGACCCAAAACCAGAAATTTAAAAATATGCGTGCGTGCACACACACACACACACACACACATACACACTCATCGTTAGAACTAGAAACAACCCAAATACACATCAGCAATAGAGGAGCTGACAAAAGAAAAAGCTGTGTATGTAAATACACAATGGAATACATGGTCATACAAAGAATATTATGCTGCAGCATAAATGAAGAAACTACATACAACAAACAACATGAGTGAATCTCACAAACAGGATGTCAGGCACAGAAGAAGGCACACTTGATGTGTTTCTGACTGCTATACTGCAGTGCATGTAAAGCTCCAAACCATGCCAAACCCATCTACAGTATGTTAGTGGTCAGGAGAATGATGGATTTCCTGGAGGAAGAAGACAGAGTAGAAAAGGGCACACAGAGTATTTATAGAGTACTGGGAATACTCTATTTCTTGACCTGAGAGATAGTGGCACGGGTGCATTTTGTAATAATCCACTGAGCTATGGACTTCTGATTTGCATAATTCCTGCTAAAAAGTTAGAGTGTGTGTGATTTTTTTTCAATGAAATAGCAGTTGCTCTGCAGAGAGCATGGCGTAATCTGCTGAGATGAAACTGTCCAGCTGCTCTATTCTGATGGGCAAGCCACACAGTCCAGCGGAGTGGAACGTGTCATTGGCTCCGTGGGCCCAGGCTCAGGACACAGAGGGTCTGGATGTACCAAGGCAGGCAATAGGGTGGTAACAGAAGGAAGAAAGGAGAAGTTAAGAGAGAAGAAAATAAAGATCTCTGGACTAAAAAGACTTTAAAAGGTTGTTTGTTTGGTTGGATGGTTTTTGGTGCTAGAGATTGAACCCAAGAGTATTCTACCTCTGAGCCACATTCTCAGCCTCTAAAAAATCTAAATAATCTAAAAAATAAATAAACAAACAAACAGAGTCTCACTAAGTTGGTGAGGCTGGCCTCAGTTCTCATCTTAGCCTCCCAAGTACTGGTGTCACAGGTGTGTGCAACCATACCCAGCATTAATTTCTTTTTCTTTTCTTCTGGGGATTGAACCCATGGTCATTCTACATCTGAGCTACCCCCCCCCCGCCTCTGGCCCCCTTTTTATTTCTTAATTTGAAACAGAGTCTCCCAAATTGCTGAGACTGGTCTCAAACCTACTATCCTCCTGTCTCAGCCTCCCAAGTACTGGGAATTACAGGTATGCATCACCATGCCTGGCTAGGGTAAAAGGTTTGAAAAGAGAGATGAGAGACATAAACAAGAGCAGAAAGCATCAGGTACTTTAAAAGAGAAAAAAATAATCAGACAAGGAAATAGGAGAGAGAAGAGCTGTCTTTCATTCTATAGGTGGTGAGGAAGGTGTTGGAAGGGGTAAAGCACAGACACACATCTGTAATTATTAAATATACAGTATCATGAGAATGCACTGCATCATTATAACACAGAGACCAACTAAATAAAAGCAGAAGAGAACTAATATTTGTTGAGCACCTATAATGTCCCAGCCATTTACTCACTGGCTCACATAATTTCTCCATTTAGTCCTCACCAAAGCCTGCAAGTTCCCTATGAATCTCGTTTTACAAATGAGAAAACTGGAGGGTTATAGAAACCTGTTTAGCTCAGAAGACTGGATAGGAATCTGGAATAGCCAATAAAACAATACTGTGGCTTTTTTAGAAAATTCTCACATCTAAATTCTATTTTTTATCAGGCTGAATAAATACTGTGTTTAAATGAAATGTGTCAGATTCTACCTCCACCTAAGGGAGTTACTGCAAATCTATGTCATAGGGCACGGCATGGGTCCATCTCACAAATGGAATAATGATGAAGCCTTGTTCGTTTTGCATGAGAAGGAAAAGTTAATAGGTAAAATTCTACCAGTTTTACACTTTCTACTTGGTTAATATTTTCTTGAGACTTTGGCTTCTATTATCAAATGGTTTCTAATGTGTACTAGAAACTAAAAAAATAAAATAAAATGAACAGGTTGTACACTGGCACATAAATCTGAGCAGGAAAACTTGAAAATATTTTAACATTAGTCCTTAAAAGTAATTCCTGGGGCATTTGGCATTTGCTTTGCAGGTACAAGACTTAAACGCAGTCCCATTTTATCAAACAGAACTGGCTCCCTGGCATGATAACTGAACAGTATTCCATGGAGCTCTTCTAGGAGAATCATCAAAGTCCAAAATACAGTCACCTAGGGAAGCCTGAGAACCTTTGGTTCAAGCAAAATAAAGAATAGTTAACTTATCCCATAGCCAGTAATGTGTTATGTGTTCTAGAAGCCAAAGTATTGATGCTCTACACGCTTTACTGCTGACTACAGAAAACAAGTGTACATCTGGATGGGAAAAGATATTTGTGAAAATAGCAACACAATGCCTAGATGAGAGTGATACTCTGCAGCATGACTGAACATTAAACACTTTCATTTGAACTGTTTGTGAAACGACACTTCACAATAACAGTTTTACCTATTTCAGAAGCAGATTACTATCCAGTTCGCATGAATAAACACTATTGGTTTACTGTCAACATGAGTATTGGTATTACCACCAACAGTATTGGTAATACTGTCAACATCTTTATGCCTGCAAATGATGCCTTGTTTATTGAGCCTACAAGCCAGGATGCTACTCAGAAAATAAAATACTATTATTGAAATGACTTCACTAAAGAGTTCATATTTCATGAGGTTACCTACCATCCAACACTTTTAATCTTGTTACAATATTAAGGCTGCTCTGTTTTAATGTTGAAATAGAACCAATTCTATGAGAAGTGATAAATTATAGAAGTAGTCAAGAAAAGAAATTGTAGTCCGTTAAGTATTTGCCATCTTCTAAGGTTTTAAAAAAAAGTTAGGTTGTGGGCCCAAAATATTCTACCTGGGTTTAGTGAAATGAAAGTGGAATTCTTCACAAAGTATCATAAATATGGTTCAAATGAGCTAAAAGAATAGATGGACCTTAGCAAGTAATGTCCCGTAGTCCAGTGTCTGAATGGTGGAAATATATATATATATATATATATATATATATTGGATAGTGCTAACAACTTAAACAATTACACTATTCAAGGATATCTTCTGATGCCCAAGAATATTGCTTGAAAGAGGACTGCTTTAGTCTTTGTTTCAACAACATACTCAGAATAAAATTAGGTACTTCAAAATGTCCCACATTTTATCCATTTTTACATCCTTCACTTTTATAAGAAAAAATACAAATGATTACCCAGATATTCTGAGAACAGGATTCTTTTCTAGAATCCAGGACAAGTTTATCTGTTGACATTATACTCACTTAGCATTCATTCCTGTGTTTGGGGCAAATATTACAAAACTGACCAAATGCTATGATATCTTAGGCTCATAATCAAAACTAACATCATGTTTATTTCTTCAACACACTTTTTTGTAGGTGATCTGTGTGTCAAACATTGAGTCGGGTGCTGAGGATACAACTATGAACAAGGTAGACATGAAACTTACCC
The DNA here is from genome assembly GCA_004027185.1 of Glis glis. NCBI lineage: Eukaryota > Metazoa > Chordata > Mammalia > Rodentia > Gliridae > Glis > Glis glis. The sequence continues at coordinate 8,087 of PVJS01044783.1, forward strand.
TCAGTGAGCTCATAGACAATGAAGAAAAATGAAACAGAGAAGAAGGTACCTGACCCAGATTTGGTATAAGAAGGGGTTCTGGGAGAAAAGTGACTGCGGGCAGAAAGACAGTAGAAGCTGGCCAGATACAAAGCAAGGACTGAGGGATTCAGACAGAAGACACAACAGGTGGCAAATCTCAGATCCAGAGAGAACATGGCTTCTTAAGCAAACTCAGAAAGGTTTAGTGGCATTAGCTATTTCAGTTGTATTTGGCTAAAATTCCACGAAGTGAAGGATTAAAACATAAGTTCTGTAAGAAATCCTATTTTCCAAAAAATTTAATAAAACAACAAAAGATAATTCACTTATCATATATGTTCATAAAACTTTAGATGAATTATTCAAACAAAGTATTTACCACTAGATTCCAAATAGAATTTCTACATAATTATCATGGGGAAAGTATTATTTGAATGAAAAAAACACATTTTAAATTTAAAATACTTTGTCTGATTTTGATGCAACTTAACTATCTGAGAGCCAATAGTCCTGTAGTTTCTTATCAGAAGGAATTAAATATAACCCAGGAATTGTCATTAAATTCTATACACTTATGTTGCAATATGTACTACACATATATAATTTATTTTAAATTAATCTCTTCCTAAAAGCTTAGCATTCTGGCCATGAAACAGAAGATGACACATGCAATTCCCCAAGGTTCCTGCTTACTATGTCACAAATGAAGAAGTGTTTGTGGTTTAAAAAACACTCTTATTCATCAGGTTGGAAAATAAAGTACCTAAGCAACATAGAATGACACATATATATTCTACTTATGGACAAGGGCACTTCATACTTCTAAAATTTCCCATCAATTCACTTACTCATATACTATTTATTGAGCATGTAAGTTTAAATTCTAAGGGAAAAAAATGATTGCTTTCTAAAAAGAAGCTAACTACCTTTGTCAAAGAAACAGGGCTCAAAATAAACCCCCATCGTGATGCATGATGAGAGATGATTTAGCACTAAAATGAACAGAGCAAATAATCCCCTGGAAGGCAAACAGTAAGTACTAAATGTGTGCTATTCTTTTTATGAGTATTATTGTTTCTATTGTTTCATAATAAGTCATGTGATGTGGTGAACAGCAGCGAAGCACTTAAGAAAGACAAAAGTGGGGAAGGGAGAAGAACTGCATGGGTATAGGCGAGAGAAAAGGGCATTCCAGCAAACAAATAAAAGAAACCAAAGGTTGCTATCCTATAGCAACATATGTTAAGGAACAGCAAAGAACCTGGATTTAAAACAAATGGGTCACATGGACAATGTGGTTGCAAGGGTTGGTCAGATAGAATCTCGAATCCCAGTTGATGAGGCTGGGCCACTTGTAGAAAAGAGGAACCCACTTCAAGTTTCTAAGTAGGAGGTAGCAGAGAAGGTAAACTAGGGGTGGTGTCACACATATGCTTAAGAAGAGAAGGGTCAAAATGAAGGAATGTTATGCATCTCAAAAAAAATGTCAACTCTAATCATAAAAGAAAAAAAATTTAAAAAGTTCTCAGTGATACCTTACAGGCTCAGATGAAAAGATATCATTACTGACATATATTTGTGAGAGATGAGTGACACTGAATTGTTTGGGCATTTCTGTGTTATTACAATCTTTATGTAGTTTAACTGGAAACATGAGTACCAATATTTTATTTTCTCTGCTTCATTATGTGTCTTGCTGCCTGGATAGTATTCCTCTACTGTCCTTCTCATTGATATTCTCCTGCCATATGCAAGACCTAAAAAGGAGAAGGTGCTGCTTAATAATATTTGTTGGGTGAAATTCAAATTATTGAAATTGAGGGTATCATATCAGTGAACCATATTGATAAGGCAGTGATAGAGCTTATCACCTAACAGCTACATGACACTTTATTTCTGTTGACTGCCTGACCACACTTAATGTCTTATCCTAGCCCGGAATATCCTGAATCCATTCTATTAAGTTCGTAAATCTTTGGTATCTTGTGAAGCTTTCCAAAATAACTTAAAAGCATAAAACAGGCCTTCCAAAATGAACCCAGACCTTCCTAGTCCGTGGGAGCTCACTCAGAATGGGGTGGAAACCTTGGTGATGATCCCCCTAGTACCTTCTGGCCCATGTAAATATCAGTACTTTCATAATGGCCAGAGGCCTCCACACAATACATCTCTTTACTCAGAGCTATATTAATGGAGTCTTAGCAGAGCTCAGACTTAGGTACTGAAGGGTCATCTAAAATTCCATTTTATGGCCATATTCCCTGTATCCACTCAAGTCTCCTGTTGTTCACTATCAAGATGAAATTTGTTTTTTAAGTAGGAGCATTCCAAGGCTTGGTGACTTTTAGGCAGAGTTGAGTCCTCTGTATCCATGCCAAAATCATTCTTCTAAAAGCCTGTTGTAGAAAGCCCAAAGGTATGAGAGCCATGAGCAGAACATGGTGACTTGTGAATGTGTGTTAAGGTCGTGAAGGTACCCTGGGGGCACAAACCAACACTGCTTTTCAGGCCAAAAAAACTGACATTGTTTTCAGGCTTGAGGCAATAGGCCTTGGAAGGAAAGCATGAATAGAGATCTCCTTGTACTTACAAAAGCAAATGTTGGTAAAACTGCCTCTTTTCCAAGGTTGGATAGGATAAAGAGGAAAGTACACACACTCCCATGCACATTCACACGTACCCTCAGGAAGCACACAGATCCCAAGGAAGATGCAAGCATATGAGCCAACAGTGGTTTGGGCCAGGATTTTTATCCTCTCCTTTATCTGTATTGTATTAATCCCTACAATAAGTATAAGGTGCCTGTTTTACAAAGTTATTCTAAGGGAATAAAGAAGAGAGTACAAGTTAAACAAATACAACAATATATGCTGGAATAGACTGTAAAAGGCATGGTGCTATAATTTTTTATATACTCCCCACTCCCCATAGAGGACAAGCTCCTAATGGGTAGGAGATGGAGTGGCCACCATCTATAGATGTTGAAAGAACAGTGACTGCAGGCTACCAGCATCCACTGGGAGGAAGAGGTACTGCCTACCCAGGTAAACTCAGTTGTTATAAGGTTAAAAAAAAAGAAGAACGTAACCAAACATTTTGGGGTAGAAAGAGTGAATTTGACTAGATTTCTTGTTTTACACATTCATGATGTCTGTGCTTTAAATCAGTCTTTCTCCTTAAGAGTTTGTATACCAACAGTACAGTATAAATCAGAGTGGCAGAACAATGTCTGTGGCCTATGTTGCTCATGAGGTAAGCAATCAATATAAGAGCACTGTCCTTAACTTCTTACAGCAGCAGGTACTCAGCAGTAGTAATGTGCATTTATAATACAGTAAATATGCCATGTGTGACAATAGTAGAGAAACATACTTTCACAGTATCAGAACTCCTCAATTCCATAGTCTGTTTCCAGGGAATGCCTTATCAATGGAAATATTGGAAAATAATTCCATTATCAATTACTTTCAAAGAAAAAATATTCTTTATAAAAGGCATTTTGTAGAAATTCTTCATGATGGATTATTCATTTTATACACCTCCCTCTACCTAAATCAGGTCTCTCTTAATATCCAAATATCTATGTTAACTGAGACATCAGTTCATTACTGAAATAATAAAATAATGTTCTGAACTGGAAAATGGTTATCATTTTTTCATGAGAGAGAATATGCTTTTTTTTTTCTAAATCACTTAAGGTAGGAATGAAGAACCTCTCGCAGCTCCACAATCTCCCCATGCCTGTCTTTAAGAACCTTTACAGCAACAAATGACAGGCTTTGGGTTCTAGGCTTTCAAGAGTCAAGTCTACAGTTCAAAACGAAATCCTCCAATTTCGTGAAAGCTCACAGGAGCAAGGCAAAGAGGGCAAGTATGAGCATACACATGAGAGGCCAGGTCTCCAGGGAAGGCCTTGGAAATGAAGTGCTGTTATCTAACAAACCTGCACACCAATGTCTGTCTCCCGGATGCCTCTAAAGCACTGGAAACAATACAAATGCATTTCGTTTTCTTGATTGCTAACATGCCCATTCATGTTAAAGGACTCGATTCTATGTTCAAATTGGGAGTGGGTCTCAGTGAGAGCTAAACTCTTGGAAACAAGGTTTTGAAGGCAGGTTTAGGAGGCAACACTGCCATTTATACCCACTCTCTTCTATAGGAGTTAGCCTCTGAGGTTCTGAGTCTGACAATGAAACTTATTTATTTGTGTACTTAGGAGCGCTCATTCTGGAGCCATTTAACTGTTTCCACTCAATATTACTGCCTAACTTCAGGGGTGGGGAGGTGCAGTGGAGAACAGTCTGGATTCATTTGTAGCAAGTTTTCTGTTTTGTAATATAACTTAAAATATTTTTGAAGAAATATGGTAAAGTGATTATCCTTCTGGAACTAGATACACTGACACTGTCACATTAACTCACAGCTTGTTAAATACTGTGCAATCTTTCTATAACATTCTTTGTTAGGAGACTAGAATCGGCATATGGGAATTGCTCTTTTCCTGCTAAACTGAAGTCATTACTAACTACTCATCTGTGACATGTACTCTTTCTTGTAACCAGGGATTTTTAGCTGCACAAAATTTAGAAACTGCCACACTGTTTCTTGGCATCACTTTCAAATGTGACATCATTTAAATTTTGGAAAACTTCGTTTTTAGCAAATGCACTCGTGGGTGCCAGGTTAAAGATTGCCCAAAAGGGGCTGCAGGGTCTCTGAAGAAACCAACCACAGATTGTTCTTCCAATCTATATGGTCACATGCCTTTCGTTAGAGGCACATGGAATTACAATGAGCTCAACAAATGCATTTCAAAATGGGTTATCAAATTACCAGCATATAGAAATGGCTTCCAGTTACTGACGCTCTATATTGGAAAACAACTGTGATTTGGAGATTAAAAAAAAAAGCTCTACTTTCAGTTTCCCTAATTTCCACAGTCCAAAGAATATATGAATATGTTTTGTTTCAAATACACATATATTCTTTAACAAACACTAGGTACACACAAAATAATCATAAATAAAAATAAAAACATAGATACAAGTCTACTGACTCATTTACTAAAGTACATAGGGAACGGGGGTCTAAATGATAAAGTTGATTTCAGAGAATGGGTAATGATTCAGACCCTCTGAAAGTCTCATTTTGGAAAGTATTGAATGATTTCCAGAACTTCCTCCACGATTTGAAACTTGTCAACCAAACGAGAAATTCTAGTCATCAATACATTCTTCAAGCCCCTGATTATGGAACTTATAAATTTTGTAATCCACATACAATCACAGCACCTGCCGACCAAAGGATAGCATGAGTATGCTCAGTTAGTGACATCTTTTCTATCCAATAATAAACAATTCCAGGCCAGGTGTGGTGGCACATGCCTATAATCCCAGTACTTGGGAACATGAGACAGGAGGATTGCAGGTTCGAGGACAGTACTGGCAACGTAGCAAGGTTCTCAGCAACCTAGCAAGACCATTTCAAAACAAAAAGAATAAAAAGAGTTGGGGTGTAGCTCGGAAGTAGAATGTCCCTAGGTTCAATTCCCAGTGCCCCCCCCAAAAAATTCCAATGTCTCACTATATATTCCCCTGGAAAATATAAATGACATCTCTCGTGTCACTATGAAAAATTGTTTAAAGCATCTAATCTAAAAACAGCTTTATTTTTTGTTAATATTTTATTTTGATGTTAAAAGCAAGCTTACCTCTTGAAAAGAATACACACACACACACACACACACACACACACACACACATATACACATACTTAGCTTGAAAATATAGGGTGCTCAGCTTAAAAATTTAGGATATATGATTGTAAATGGTAATTAAGGGTCACTGTGGAGTCATATAATTTCTATTTATTATTCTCCTGCAGAAAAACTGGGGAGCCTCAGTAATAACAAGTCATTTGTATTAACAATGCACTTATGATCATGTGGTATATATCCCACATATTAAAAAATTCTAAGATATTCACAGAGAACCACAAGACATTATCTCTGAGATACTAGCCCTTAGAAAAGAGTCTGACATAATTCTGACAGTTACCACAACCTACTGACAAATAAGACAGTGATTAATTCTGAAGGGGAATTTTGCAACACTCATTGTGAAGAAGAGGAAGAAATTTCGTGAAATCACCACAAAAAGTAAGCTATGAGAGGAAATCTCTAGCTATCAAAAAGTCATATGATTTTTAAGTCATGCATTAAAATTAAGGATGAATACAAACACATGCAAAATATAAATGATGGCATAGATCATTAATGACAGAAAGAAGAAAGTACAGATGGACAATATGAAAAATAACTCCAAGACACTTCTTTCAAGAATTTTTACAATTCAGAGTGACCTTGAACTCAGCACTCTCGAACAAAGCTTATACCACAGAAATTCAAACATAGAGAACAAATTAAGGCATATACTCTACCAAGAGAACCATGCTGAGCTAGTCCTTGGGAATAATATCATACCACTCTTGCCTACAGCAGCTGACAGCTACATTTGTTCTGCTCTGTATACATCCTAAATATAATTTTTTACATTAAAAGTTAAAATAAGGTCTTAGAAACACCATTTTGAACAGTCTAATGAACATTCCCATAGTTAATGATATACAGAAATTAAAAAGATTAGAAGCAGAACAATGATTATAATTATTATCATAATAAATATTCACACAGTCCAGTTGGCATTCACCAAACGTGTTTTATAAATGCTATCTAAATTGATTGTTCCCCCCAAACCTGTGCCCTGAGATTATCACTCAAGCCCACAGGTAGGGAGACTGCAAACCAGAGAAATGGAGACCTATTTTAAATCTGATTTTATTCCAACATAGCCACACCACACAAAGAAAAACACAGCTATGGACTGCTAAACAGAAGTGGACATCAGCCTATCCCAGATAATCTCATGTCCCAAAAGGCACCAGGATGGCTGGATCTTCTTTAGTTTTATTTGTACTGTGCACATCTAGAGAGCAACTAAGCTTGGAAAGAGGCCAAAGTACTCAAATTATTTTTTTAAAAAAAAAGGCAAAACAAGATAGGTTAAAAAATACTGTGATACACATTTATGACCCTTGAAGTACCAAGTATATCCCATAGTCTAGGAATGGCTCTTCCAACAGTGAAAAAAAATATGGTGGGGTCAAGTTCTTACTTATTTATATATCAGGACCAGTGTCTCTGGTACTGACTTCAGTATCACCGTTTTAATAGGGTGATTGTTTAGTAAAGAAGTTTGAGGACAGAACAGTATTTATTAATAACCAATATTGATGTTCTTATCATAATGTTATGATTTTTCTTAAGCACATTTCTTCAATAAGATTGGCTGTACTAAATCATTTCATGTTTTCAAACGGCAACTGTTCATTTTTTAATAAAACATCTCTAGTTTTACACTGGTCTTATGAAATCATATCAACTTAAAAACTCACCCTACTGAAAGCAATTCTAGGCTTTAACCTGTTACAAGCTAAAAATAAGAATCTAAATTTCCTTTTATTTTTAAAGTTCATGAAGACATGAATATCTAAACTCGGCCCACTAAAAGTTAAAATGGCCACCTCACATCTACCAATACACCAATGATTTTCTTTAGCTAATGCTGGGCACACACGGATCTTCAAGGCCAACATGAAGCCTTTGTCTACAAATGATAGGACTCAATCATCTCTAGATACCTGTTGTAGTGACCACTTCAGAGCAGACCTACTAAAAATACTGCAACTTCATGATCTGTGCTTGGTGGAACTTCATATAGGGGTAAAAACCATGTCCTTAACAACAACTAATTTTAAAATAAGCTTGATAATGTAGAGAGAAATAAATCTTCATGGGGGAGCCGTGTACAGCAACTGTCTTAAAAAACTTAAGAAAGCTACAAAGACCTCAACTGCCAGAACACCAAAAGGAAAGTAGAACCCTTGGTCACTCCAAAAAAGGCAGCCTGAGCTTAGGAAACTACTAAATTAGAAGGCGCAGGGCGATGGAGCGCCCGGCGATGGAGCCCATGGCGATGGAGCGCATGGTGATGGAGCCCATGGCGATGGAGCGCATGGTGATGGAGCCCATGGCGATGGAGCGCACGCCTTTACCGAATGCACGAGGCACCACGCTTCCATCGACCCAAGAGTGTTTGTGTACGTAAAACACACTTCAAAATATCAGGCGCACTTGAGGCAGCGTCTTGAGAAGTGGAGAAAGCAGGTGACTGGCTGGAAGGCGAAGAATAATCCCTTCCTAATGAAGGCAAACCTCGTCCTGCGGGCGTCACCTCGCGGGCCGCGGTCTCCCCTGGCCCCGGATCCGAGGTGAAGGAGCCCTGGAGATGAGTCATGGCGATCCACCGGCCCATCCTGGGATCGGCAGGAGGAAACCGGCGCGTCG
>PVJS01044784.1:0-16512 GCA_004027185.1 Glis glis
TCCCATAGTTTTGTAATCCATTCATCTGTTGATGGACATCTCGGCTGGTTCCATAGTTTGGCAATTATGAATTATGCAGCTATAAACATAGATATACATCCATTACTCTGGTAGTCTGGTTTCAATTCTTTTGGGTAGATACCCAGGAGTGGTGTAGCTGGGTCATATGGTAGGTTCATTCCCCTTCTTTTGAGGACCCTCCACACTGTTTTCCAAAGTGGTTGCACTAATTTGCAATCCCACAATGGAATTCAGGGCCTCAAACATGCTTAGCAAGTGCTCTAACGCTGTTACACTCTCAACCCCAAATTGCATTTTAAAGTTTTTAAATATATAGTAGCAATTAACAGTGAAAATAAACTCAATCTAGTGCAAGAAGAGAAGAGGGAGCTCAAAGCCTTGGCAGCAAGAGGAGTTATAGCTACATAGCCTACAGAGGAATCTAAAGTGGACGTGCCTCTTGTGTAGAGTTTTAATGGCAGGCTGGGTATGGGAATGGGACCTGAGCTCCTGCAGAAAGATAGCAGTGGGACGGGACACCCTATAAGTGGGGACAGGGGCGGGGAACATTGTTCAGAAGTGTACTCTAGAAGTGGGCGTGGTGACCCATGGCTGTAATCCCAGTACTTGGGAGGCTGAGACAGGAGGATCGCAGGTTGGAGGACAGCCTCAGCAATTAAGACCCTCAGCAACTTAGTGAGATCCTGTTTCAAAATTAAAAATAATAAAAAGGGGTGAGGGAGTAGCTAGGAGATAGAATGCCTCTGGTTTCAAGCCCCAGTACCCCCCAAATAAGTGTACTAGCCACTTTAAACTGAAAGTGGGCAGTCACATAACCCAAGGTATGCAGGCCACCAAAGTAAAACAATTCCTGCCAAGTAGCAGTAATAATTGCATTAAACAAGTGCTTAATTATGTGGTAGACACTGTACTAAGTGCTTTGATTCTATTTGTTTATTATTACAATAACTCTATTTTATAGATACAGAAACTGAAGAAGAGAGATAAAGTAATCAACCTAAGATTACATAGCTATAGGGCCAGAATTCAAAACCAGACAGTATAGCATCTATATAGATCTACATTTGTAACTGTGACTCTGAAGATGAACTTATAGCTAAAACTCACTATGCCCATGAAAAAATAAATCACCATAAGACTGACGAAATAAATGGAAGGAACTATAGTTAATATAGAAATCTAAAACAGCCGGGCATGATTTTACTGTCAAAAGATTTACTGTCAAAGATTACTGTAATCCTAGTACTTGGGAGGCTGAGATAGGAGGATCATGGGTTCGAGGACAGTCTCAGCAAGTAGTGAGACTCTCATCAGCCTAACGAGACTGTTTCAAAATAAAAATAAAAATTAAATAGGGCTGGGGGTGTAGCTCAGAGGTAAAATCTGCTCCTGGGTTCAATCCCCAGTGCCACACACACACAAAAAGAAATCTAAAACTGACTCTAAAGCAAGTATTCTTGGTGCTAGGGGTGTATGTAGTTCAGCAGTAGAGTTTGTGCTTAGCATGTGCAAGGCCCTGGGTTCCATCCCTGGCACCTAAAATAAACTAAAATAAAAAAGTAAGTGTGCTTAAAATGTTCAAAAAGATTTGGAAAAGAGAACAGGAATGGTTTGAAAAAACATAGGAGGACTCAAAAAAGAACCAAAATATAGGCACTCAAATAGAAAAAAGAACACTCAATTGAGGGATTAAATAACAAACCAATCACAGTGGATGAGAGAGTAAATGAATTAGGATAGATGTGAGGGAATTCTCCAGCATGCAGCACAGAGGAACACAGATGGAAAATATAAAAGAGAAGTTAAGCTACATGGAAAATAGAAGCTCCAAGTATCCAGTAGGAGTTCCAGAAGAAGAGAATAGAGAATGGGAGAAGAGGCAGTATTTGAAACATAACAGAGGAAATTTTCCAGAGTTGTTGAAATCTATGAATCCTCTAACTCTCTAACTTCTTGTCTTAATATCAAGCTCTGGAGTTTGCAGGGATGTAATCGGTCCCCCTGGGAGGAGGTCAGCATCTTAGCTCTGTCATTGCTACTATAATAGCACAAAAGGGCCAATTTCTTTATGTAGACCAATGCTTCTCAACTTTTTCTTATTATTATAAAAAATCTGCCTTCCTTCCAAATGCCTTTTGGAAATTTTCTCTTCCCATGATTTTTATATTTTTTGGGGGGGTAGTACTCAGGATAGAACCCAGGGCACTCTACCACTGAGCTATACCGCCAGCCCTTTTTATTTATTTTTTATTTTTTTGCAGTACCGGGGATTGGACCCAGGGGCATTCTACCTCCAAGCTACACCCCCAGCCCTAATTTTCATTCTTTATTTTGAAAGAGGGTCTCAGTAAGTTGTGGAGGGCCTCACTAAGTAGATGAGGCTGGCTGTGAACCTGCAATCCTCCTGTCTCAGCCTCCCAAGTACTGGGATTACAAGCATGAGCCACCACGCCCAGCTGCCCTTTTTATTTTGATACAGGGTCTCACTAAGTTGTGAAGGCTGGCCCTGCACTTGTAATCCTCCTGTCTCAGCCTTCAAGTACTCCCATGAAAATTTAATACCAAAAATTTACTGTCTGTCTGTTTATGTACTATATATGTACCTGTGCTTTATACAAACATCATATAGGCTGTTCCCATCACCTGGGAGGAAGACTGTTCTACTTCCTTCTTCCTTCTCCTTTCCTTGGCTTTCTACTCATTCTTCAGGTATCAGGTTGCATGTCATATCCCGAACCTCTCAGAACAAGTCAGGCCCCTCTCTCATATTATCTCCTTCAAAGAACTTATGAAAACTCAAAGGAAATAATGATCTGTATAGTTATTGATTTGGCAGGGATCATGTCCATCTCTCCTGTGTTCTGATGTGTCCCCAGGGCTCAGCACACTGGCTGGCAGATGGTAGATGCTCAACTAGCTGAATAAATAAATGAGTACAGTGTGTGGCATTACCTGAGCAGATGAGAGGAAAATCACAGCCTTGGGAGGGTCCTTGGAAAACTATTTTAACTCTTCCCCAGTTTATGAGCAGAACCATTGTGTAACTACTTCTGAAAGAGCAACCTATGTGCTTTCCTTAAAATCACACTACAGTAGTTCCTTTTTCCTTTAAATAGTCCTCATTATTTGGAAGCAAAAGGTGGTCAGGAAGCTGTTGAGAATAGAGACAGACCTCTTTTTGAAAATATGTAAAAATAACATCTAAGATCATTTCCTATTTTAAAAGAGCCAGGGAAACTCCCAGCTTCAAAGAAACCCTGTTGTAAATCCTTTTGTTACAGGGAAGAATGAAGCAAATTGAGTGAAGATTCTCTTTTCATCTATCCCCCCCAAAAATGGGTTGAAATTTGGTGTTGTCACAGTAGTGTGTCCATACCTTTGTGAGAGCCAATTATTAATTTTGAAAGCTAGCTGTTAAATAAGGCCATTATTAAATCAAATTATGTAAGCTTATAATGAAATAAATCATAATAAAAAAGCAAATAAATACTCAAAACTCATTCCATCCTAATTGTTTTACTCCCATTTGCTATCAACCATGCTCAGGAGATTATTCATACCTTTTTTCTCTGTGTGGTGGCAACGCCACTGTACATCTCTTTCCATCTGCACCTTCAGTGACGTCAAGTCAGTAGCTTGTAATCAGCGATGGTAGGAATAGTTAATAATGCAGACTGAACTTAAAATCGTGTTGTCTCTAGCTGTTACATTGTAAATGGCACCCAAAAAATGGAGAAAACATTCTTTCAGTGTTTAATACTAAAGAGTCACATATGTCACTGATGCAAACCAGAGAAATTTAGACGTGCATATTTTTGTTTCCCTTTTGTCTTATTCATTAATGCAAACCCGTATATCAACCAATGCTCATGTCAGAACCACACGTGTTTGTTCATTGTTATCTTAGGTTGGCTATGGATATGAGAGTTAGGTAAAACCAGCTAACACATTCTAAGAGAGTCATTGGCCATATGGAATTTACAATATCATATGTTATTGTTTATAAATCCTATGCTACAGATGATAATATACACGTGTATTTTTTCAGAGAGCAGCTTGTTAAGCATTTCCCAGCACGTACTCACTGGTCATAGCTTAAGGAAAAGTCAAAGATTTGTGGGGATTCTTTGAGTCTTTAAACAGGTTCAGTGTGTCCTTTCTTCAGTTAGGTCTTAACCTGAAAACAAGCACATATCTGAGCTCTCTTAAAGCATGTGAGTTATGGCTACAAACTCTAGCCCTCCTCATCTGATTGTGGGGAGGGGGAGGCTGTCTAGTCCTTGAGGCCTCAAGTTGCCTGGGAAAGTCCTCAGGAAAAGATAACATTTCACTTCGGTGACAAATTTGTTGATTTTACAGATAACATCCACATTTTGCCCTCGAGAAGGAGCATTGAACAAGGACATTGGTTTTTATGGTTTTCTCTAAACAGTCATTAGTACAAATTAATAAATCTTTTTGTTGGGGGAACATTGGCCTATATTTTATCTTTGTTCAGCTAACAAGAGAAGAAAGGAATGCATTTCCTTGGGTTCAGGATAGAAAGAATGAGAAACTTTGAAGTTATATGGACTTGGCATGTGCCCCTAAGTCAGATAAAGGACACAGAGCCCCAGTTATATGCATGAGCAGAGTGTGTATCAGCACATCGTGGCTTTCTCTGGCAGTGGAATTTAGACACCTCTAGAAGAGGGTCTCAAATGAGAGGTACATCAGAATCACCTGCAGGGCCTGTTAAAACACAGATGACTGGGTCCCAACCCAGAGTTTCTGATTCACAAGCTCTAGAATGGGGCCTGAAAATCTGCATTTCTAACCAATTCCAAGGAGATGGTGATGCTGGTGCTGATCTGCTTGCATAGGGACCACACTTTGAGAATCAGTTGTCTGGGAAGAAATCCCCAGTTTCCCAGCTGTCTTGTTTTGATTATAATCAAAGACGATGTTCCTCCAGGGTCATTTCAATAGTTTGTGATCATCTAAGCAACCTGGAAAAATAGCTTTCTCCCATAATCCACCCAAAAGCCAGGCAAAAAGCTTGGCTGCTCTGAGCATGATTCTTTCCAGCCCTGGAGAAAGTCAGGTACATTCCCATCAGAAAGTCCTTCTGAGCCTGAGTTAGCATTTCAAGTCCTATAAAGGCAGAAGACCCAGTGACCCTGGGCCTCTGATCTGGCTGTCCCAAGAGGGATCTGGAGGCCCAGAATTACTCAGCTGCAGAGTAAGGTACAGATTAGGATGTTGAAATTTGGGCACTATTTAGCTTCAGATTCTATCTGAGGGAAGAAATGAAAGAAGGGCTAGAAGCACTACTTCTGAGAAGGTAAAAGTGACAATGGAACCTCATTTCTCCTTGAGCCAAAGTGGGATCTTAGGGAAGAAGAACGAGAAGAGAACTGGAGAGCGCCATGCAATATCTATGATGTCTTTGGAGGGTGAGGCTAGAAAGAAATGTTTTCTTTCTATTTCACTGCATGTTACAGATATTTTTATTTTTGGTACTGGGGCCCCAGCCCTTTTTTTTAAATTTTGAAACAGGGCCTCACTAAGTTGCTGAAGCTGGCCTCAAATCTGTGATCCTCCTGCCTCCACCTCCCAAGTACTGGACTACAGGCATGTGCCACCACACTCGGCTTAGATTTCTTTTTAAAAAACACAATATGTACATATATCCATTACTAATAAAAATCTCCCCATTATATTTCCTTTTTTTCTTTTATTTATTTTTTATTGGTACATTGTAATCATACATCTTGATGGGTTTCAGGGTGGTAGAAGTATACATGCACACAACGGTCAATTATTGCTCCCCCAATTCCCACCCCCATTCCCTCCCCCTTCCCTCCTTCTTGTGCTCAGCATAGTAGTTGAATTTGATATATTTGTGTATGTACATCCTGAGCATTGGGATGTTTCCCTCTTCCCCCCTCCCATCTCCTTCAGCTAATTCTCCTTCTTTGCTCATCTGAGGTTTTTTCCATCTTTGTCTGGAATCCCTCCTATGCCCTATTCTACCTAGCTTCTGCATATTAGAGAGAGCATCTGACTTTTCACTTTTTGTGACTGACTAATCTCACTAAGCATAAAAAAATGGACGCATAACAAATACAGTTGAGTGTATTAAGTCTACCAACCTTATGGGTCAGCTTCACAATTTGTCAGTGTATACCCATATGACCACAATCTAGATCAAGAGAGAAAACATTTCCAGCTCCCTGAAGGCCCCTTCATGTCTCTGCTACAGTTTGGATCTGGAATGTCCCCCAAAGGCCCATGTGTTTAAAGTGTGGTCCTCAGCTTAGCACTATTTTTGCGGTGGTAGACCATTTAAGATGGGGGGCCTAGTGGGAGGTCTTTCTGTCGCTGGGTGCATGTCCTTGGTTGGGAGAATAAGACCCCACCGCCTTCCTCTTCCTGTCTCTCTCTTGCATCTAGGCCATGAAATGAGCAGGCTTGCTCTGCCACACACTCCCTGCCATGATGTGCTGCCTTGCCATAGGCCCAAAGCAACAGGGTAAATTGACCGTGGTCAGAAACCTCTGAAACTCTGAGCCAAATAAATTTTTCCTTTTTAATGTGATTATCTCAGGTATTTGTTAGAGATGGAAAACGAACACATACTCCTAAGATTAATCCTTGCTGGATGTAGTGACACACTTGTGATCCTTTGGGAGACTGAGACAGGAGGATTGCAGGTTTGAGACCAGCCTCAGAAATTTAGGGAGACCTCCAGCAACCTAGTGAAACCCTGTTTCAAAATTAAAAAAAGGGCTGAGGATATGATGCCCCTGGGTTTGATTCCCAGTACAAAAAAAAGTAACCCCTGAGTCACCCCTACCATCACCCATTATTTTTGTCAACTCTGGAACTTCAGAGAAATTGAATCATATGTTTTCTTGAGAGTGTGTGGTATGATAGTCCAATCTATTTCTCGTAAGATTTACCCAAGTTGCCATGTGTATCAATAATTTATTCCACTTGATTGCTTATTACAATCCATGTATGTACCCACCACAATCGATTTAGCTATGTGTTGCTGGGCATCGAGGCTACTATTATGGATATCTCTATTTCCTTTAAAAGTTAGGATGTAGCAGTGGAAACAATAGATTCTCTAGCAGTACCAGCTCCTTTTAATTTAATGTCTAGTTTGTGCCAGATATTTTACTTTATTCTAATCCTCCTAACAACCCTAGGTCATTCCTCCCCTTTCATGGGGTAGGAAGCACAGACCGAGAAAGACAATTTGAGTTCTCTGGGAAGTACACATTATGACAGTTAAGGTTTACTGGGAACTAATACCTGTGAAAGAATAGTGGAGGAAGCAGGAATGGACAAGAGAAGCCCAGTCCATGATGCAGACCTGTCAAAGTCTATGGTTAACAGGGAGCTCCAGAGCAAATACTCCCTTTTAGAGGATTCTTCTGTGTGGTGGAAATGGGTCTCTTATCACCTCCTTGATCAGTCATTGGCTAGAGGCCACCCCAAGAGCATCATGACCTTGACTCAAAAGCTGAGGCAGACCTTGAAGGAGCTAACATCTGGAGGCTGTCAACTACATGCACTCCTCACAGCTGGTCTGCAGGATCTGAGCAGTGCACTTCTGTGTCTGCCATAGCAAGTAATACAGGATCAGGGACTCAAACCCAGGATATCTGGTGCCGAAGCGTGTTCCCTTTCCCTTGGGTACTCTGCCTCCTCAAAGTCAGGGAACCCTATTAGTGAAGAGGTGAAGAGCTCCTGACAGAATGGGCCAGAGCCATCAATATAGGTAGGACCAAAGCTAGGGAAAGACCAGACTCCCTTTATGTCCTCTGCAGTCAGCTTCAACTGCAAGGTGGTCACTGTCAACTGGAGGCCTGTCAGAAAGAGTAGGAAAGACGGGTCTAGAATAAACCCACTGCCACCCCATTTCTGGGGCGCTGCCCAGAGTACAAGGCTGTGCTGTGCATATTAGTCTTTTGTTACTATAATGAAATACATGAGGCAGGCTAACTTTTAAAGAGGGTTATTTAGTTCACAGTTTTGAAGGCTGAAAGTCCAAACAGCCTGGTACAGATTCTGGTGAGGGCCCTCCTTCACTGTATCACCTCAGAGCAGATGGCCATGATGGGAGCACGTGTGGGAAAAGAGATCACATTGCCAGAGACTGGGGTCTCACAATCCCTTCTGAGGACAGGTCCTCACCCATTGACCTCAGAACCTCCCATTAGGCCCCACCTCTTAAAGGTCCCACTTCCCAACATTGCCACACTGAGGACCCAGCTCTCAATATATGAAACTTTGGGGGACAAACAGCATCTAAAACATAGCACTGTGTGATTGGCAAAGGCAGTATAGACAAGAGCATTTTTATTTGAGAAAAAATGATTCCCAGCCCCTCTGATTTTTGAAATTATGGGCTTTAAATATAACTGAAGTAAAGAGTGGGCAGTCTGAAGATGATTAATATGGCATGCAGTGTCCAGCTAAGGTGAAAGGAGAGAAGACTTTCTTAAACTCAGGAAAATTCACTCAGAAAGAGGAATGGGGTCCACACTAATGCACGAACTTCCATAGAAAAGGAGGTTGGTTCTAGAAATGCATATAACTTTCACACATGATTTGCTATAAAGTTGAGTCATCAGGCCTAATTTTAGTGACTACCATTTCCCTGGGCAGTAGCCTTTTCTCTGCAGAGTAGATGGCGGGATATGAGGCTTCTAGTGAGCTAGCCTGAGGTATTGGGATAATTGTGGGCACCCTGTATCTGATTGTTATTTTCTGTCAGTTAATATTGCTGTGGACCAGAAATAAACCTTCACTTTTATGGTCAATTTACTTTTTTATACTGGGAATTTAACCTAGGGGCATTCTACCTCTGAGCTACACCCCAGTTCTTTTTATTTTCTTTTTTTTAATTTTAAACAGGGTCTTGCTAAGTTGCTGAGAGCCTTGATAACTTGCTGAGGCTGGCCTCAAACCTACGATCCTCCTGTCTCAGCCTCCCAAGTACTGGGATTACAGGTGTGCACCGCTGCCTCAGCTCATATACAAAGGTTTATTCAAAATATATTAAATGTATAAATGCAAGAGCGAAAACGATGTAATTTTTAGAAATAAACATAGGTGTAAACCTTTCTGACTTTGCATTCAGTGCTGATGGTTTCTTAAAATTGACACCAAAAACACAAGCAACCAAATAAAGAATAGATAAATGGTACTTCATCAAAATTAAGAGCTTTTGTGTAACAAAGCACATGATCAAGAATGTGAAGAGACCACCCACAGAATGGGAGAAAAATTTCTGCAAGTCATACATCTGATAAGAGACTTGTATCTAGAATATGTACTGAAAACTCATAACTCCACAATAAAAGACAAATAACCCAGTTAAAATGATGAAGTATCTGAATAGACAGTATTCCAAAGAAGATATTCAAATGCCTAATAAGTACATAAAAAGATATTCAGCATCATTAGTTATTAGGGAAATGCAAGAAAACCACAGAGGGACGGACACACACTATTAAGATGGCTATAATAAAATGGAAAATAACAAGTATTGGTGAGGATGTGCAGGAGTAGGAACCTTCATACATTGCTGGTGGGCTTGTAACGTCATATAGCCACTTTGAAAAAAAGTTTGGCACTTCCTCAAAAAGTTAAACATGGAGTTACTTTCTGACCCAGCAATTCCTAGGAGATTAAAAAAAAAAGAAAAACATGACCACACAAAAACTTGTACATGGATATTCATAGCAACATTATTCACAATAGCCCCAAACTAAAAGCAACCCAAATGCCCATCAACAGACAAGTAGATAAACAAAATGTGGTATATTTACACAATGGGATATTATTCAGCCATAAACAGGAGTGAAGAACTGATACCTACTACATCATGGCTGATTCTTGGAAACATGATGCTCAGCGAAAGCAGTCAGTAGCAAAGGCTACTTATTGTATGATTCCATTCAAATAAAATGTCCAGAATAGACGAATCCATACAGACATGAAAAAAGTTAGTGGTTGCAGGGAGCTTGAGGGAGAGAGACTGAGAACAACTGCTTAATGGATACAGAGTTTCCTTTTGGATTGAGGACAGTGTTCTGGAATTAGTGAGGATGGTTGCACAACTCTGTGACTATACTATGGTAGGTGAATCCCATCTCTGTAAAGCTGCTAGAAAAAGTGTCATGGCTCCCTAACTATGTGGCACTCACACTCTTGGCTTCCAGTGGAACTGTCCTGGATGGGTGGTCAGTTTTATTCAATTCAAAATGCCTGGGCCTGAAAAAACAGCCAGAATTTAGGAATTAAGGTTGGAGCCGCTTTTGTCTTTTGCTCCCATGTAACATTTTTCTTGAAGATGTTAGCACAGTACAGCTTTTCTCCTGAAGCAGCCACTGTTAGAAGGCCAATTTGGAAATGTATCCCTTGCATATTTTTCAGCCTGAAAGTTGTTGGTGCCTACTGCAGCAGCTGTGCTAGGGATGGCTTCCTTCTCAAAGAGGTACATTTGAATGGTCAAAGAAAAATTGCAGGAATATTAATGTGCTTCCATGTCTGTGGCAACAGAGATAAAACTGTAGTCAAGAACACACACCCCAAGATGGGTAAAATAAGATGACCGACATTATTTAGTGCTAACAAATGGGACTCTCATAGATTGCTGATGGAACTGTAAATTAATAAAACCACTTATGTAATGGTTCAGTGATACCTACTAACACTAAACAGACACATACCCTGTGACCCAGCAATTCCATTTTTGTTTATACACCCAATAGAAATGCACAAGTATTTTCATCAAATGCCAAATATGGAATGTACACAGTATCACTATTCGTAACAGCCTCAAACTAGAAACAACTCAAATGTCCATCAACTGGATAAAGAGTAAATTGTGATATATCCAAACTATGGGATGCTACTCAGCACATGTTAAAAAAGCTACTGGGACATACAACAATGCAGATACATCTTGGAGACATAATGTTAAACATAAGTCAGACACAAAGCACATAGCATGATTTTGTGGCTCCGTTTATATAAAGTACAAAAAGAGGCAGAACTAATATATCCTGGTGAAGGTCAGAATAGTGGTTACCTGGGTGAGAGGTAGGGGAGTTGGCTGAAAGGGGCTCAAGGAAATGGGTGATTTTGGGGAATCTTCCTAGATTTTGATCTGAGCAGTGTATGCAGATATATACACAGGTACACATGTATGTAACAGTTTATGGGGTTGCATCATGGGGTTTAAGCACTTCACTGAATGTAAATTGTATCCCAATTAAAGAGAAAGGTGGGAAAATATGTTGTTTTATAAAGTGAGAACTGGAAGGGACTCTTGAGACCATATCTAATCCTTTCTATTACAGATGAGAAAATTGGAAAAAAAATTGCGCAAGGCCATGAGCTAATTGATGTAAATACCAAGACTTATGATAACATTTTGCCATCTTTGAACATTTATTATGTGCCAGGAGTTGTTCTCAGTATGTGATTTAATACTCACATTAACTCTATAGGTGAACACTGTTTTTATCCCCAGTTTTCAGCTAAGTAACAGAAATTTCAAGTCCAGGAAACTCTTCTCCAGTGCCCATGCTCATAGCCATTCTGTAGAGAGTTGGATGCCTAGACTCGATTCAGTGCTGTGGATCCTGTGCATCATGTCCTATTTTGATTTTTTCCAGAGATGTTTGTTTATTTCCACAAAAGGGCCTCTGAGGGCTCTGGGAAGGCGTAGTGGGGGGTCTAAATCCAGTCCTAATAGCCAGCTCACACTCTGCTACAGGAATTCCACATAGGCAAAGCCTGCACAAGAAGGTGTCAAGGCCGAAGACAGAAAGTTCTTGGACTAGGAAAGATCTCCTCCTGGCTCTTCCAAATCTCCCTGGGATTGGGGCTACGTGTGAACCCTCTAAACAAAGAGAAGCCAAGCCCTCTCCCACCCCACCCGCTTCCCCCAGCAAGCAAGTACATTGTTGTCTTTAACCAAAACCAAATGAGCAGTCGTGGCTATACCGAGGGGCAAGGAGGCAGGCAGGCCCAGTGGAGAGGGATCTGGCCTTGGGAAATTGCCTTCTAGAAACTGTCTCCCAAGGCAAGGCCTAGAACATTGTTCTAGCCTTTGTGCTCTCAGGCAGGGAGAAGGAGCTTTACCCACATGGGGGTTCGCTAGGCATGAGCACCTGTCCATAGAGACAGGTAGGAGAAGTGTGTCATCAGGGGTTACCTCTTTTACTGGCCCCTCCCATCTTTCCAGAATCTTCCCCCATGTTGCTTAGTGGTCTTGTGTGGTTTCGCTCAGTCCACCCAATATCTCTGGAGTGCCTACTCTGAGAATTCAAGGATGATTTGACCTCAGTGAGGTGTGTCCTCAGTGAGTTCATTTCCCAGAAGGACAGATTCCAGAGTCAGACAACTCGGGTTCAAACCCAGGCCTCACCACTCCCTAGCTATATGATATTGGGCAAGGTACTTAACCTCTCAGTTTCATCAATAAAATCAGGATGCCAACAGCACTGTGAAGGTGTGAGGATCAAAGGTTGACACTGTAAAGGATTTGGGGCAGTGACTTGTGTGTTGTAAGCTGGAGATAAATGTGAGTGATTGATTTTTAGTGTGAGAAATACCAGGACTGGGGAAAACACACTGTTTTGTGGGCTCACAGAGGAGAAGGCCCAACACAGACAGAGGAAATCATGGAAAGCTTTCTGATGGAGGTGACGCCAGAGGGGAGTTTTGAAGGACGAGTAAGAGTTAGGATGGAGAAGCAGTGGGGAAGGCACAACGTGGACACTAATGATGGAGGAGAGGCTGGGCACTACTTGACCCGACAAGGGTGCCAGGGCAGCCTGGTGGGACCAGGGATGGAGGTGCAGGAGAATGGAGGATGGAGGATGAGGCTGAAGAGGCTGGTGGGCATCGGCCACAGAAGGGCCTTAGCCTGGCCACTGTCCCTGAAGTCTCCTTTCCTCTCTCTGAGTCAGGCCAACTTGCTATTGGCCATGGAACTTGCCCTGGAACTTGCTAGAACCTTGGCTGGGATTCACAGGAGGCTGCAACCATTTCCAGGAAATGCCGAGGTGATGAGGATGGCCCTGCATACGGCTAATATAACTGTCGCTCTGATCTCCCCACCCCACCCCCACCCAAGAAACACATTTTTGTCTCTGTCTCTGGAAAACATGTGTGCTAGCAAAGTTTGGCTGGGTGGCAGATGAAACTTTTCTGGGGGGGATGACAGAAAGGCACCAACAATCCAGCTCTTGCTACCTGGGAGTCCCTAGCCCAGCCTCATGTGTTCATCTGAAAAACTTTTCTGAAAAGCCCTACTCCCCTGGGTGGTCCCATTTCACCTTGGGGATTGTCCTTGACACATGCGCTTCCTGTTGACCTTATGGCAGGGATCCAGCAGGCAAGGGGACCGACTGTCTCATGCTTGAGGAATGCCTTCGGAGCCCCCTCCACCTCCAGCCTCCTGGCTTCCAGAACTCAACAGCTAGCCTCTTGTGGGCCAATGTTTGCAGAATATGTTTGCAGACTTCATAGCATGCCATTTCCAGGAATAATTAGCAGTCAGACAGCCAGTCTTTTGCTCAGGTCTGCTGAACGAAAACCTCAAGAAGGGGGTGCTGGCTGGGGGGAGGAGGGTCGAGGTTAGGGGTGTTGGCCTAAGCCAGACTTGCCGGCCAGCCCAGCTGGCTAGATTTGGTGCTACTGAATTCCAGGTTCTGAGCACATCACCAAGGAATCTGACTGGCCTCCATGCAAGAGAGACTCACTGACTTGTCTTTCTGTGGTCCTATGGAACACCAAGTCATGTGTGGCCCCCAACACTGCCATGCAAACAAGACAAGGAGATGCCCTAGTTCAAGGGCACAAACCAGGAGCTAGCAGTCCGTGCTATCTTTTCCAGTGCTGTCCCCATCACTTTGAGAGTTTGGTGGCTGAAATTCCCCCTCCCCCTTCTCACCTAACAAAGACATTGCTGGATTTCAAGTTCACAGACTGAACTCAAGCACATGGTGAGCACTTGGGGATCTTTCTGGGAAGACTGTGATCTATGCTATGCTTTGGAGTTCTCTGCACTATTTCACTGAAGCAAAGCATAATGTGATTGTCCTGCTTCTTTGCATAGTTTTTTATTTATTCGTTTTTTGGTGGTGCTGGGGTTTGAATCCAGGGGCATTCTACCTCCAGGCTATATCCCCAGTTCTTTTTGTTTTCTATTTGGAAACAAGGTCTTGTTAAGTTGCTGAGACTGGCCTTGAACCTGAGATCCTCCTGTTTCAACCTCCCAAGTATTGGGATTACAGGCATGCACCACCACACCCAGGGTTATTTTATTTTTAAAAAATTTAACCCCATGGAGTCGAACTCCTGTGACACATTGGTTATGTCAGGCCTCCAAATTTGGCTGCAATAGCCCAGAGCTGTAAGTTTTATATCTAGGCCTCCAAGTCAGTTTCTCAAAGGGCTTTCTGTCCTGCTGAACTACAAACTAGCTCAATAGACTGGGATGACAGGATATTTTTGCAAAATAAAACTTAACAAAAATAAATGTGAGATCCTGTAATTTGATCCAAAAACTCAAATTACAGAATGGGAGGATGTTTCAATGAAAGGACATGCAAAAACAGTTGTGTGGGGGCGGTGGGGGAACTTAGAGGTTTCTGTTGTCAATCAGCCTGCTATAAGTCAACATATGATGTGGCCTGTGAACCCAGAGCAAAAGTGATCTCGGGTTGCATTGATAAAAGTCCAGTGTTCAGAATAAGGAGGTCTTCCCTGACTCCATAGATCAAGCAAAACTCTCCTGAGCCATTGGGTTATATTTGGGGCATCACAGGCTGTTAGGTAAAGGGGTAGGGAGTGACAGAGCTGGGCAAGGGAGTCCTCTTCCTTTATTATCTATCTCCTTACTGGACTGTCAACTCCAGGAGGGCAGGGATACCATTTATTTCATCCACTGCTGTATGCTTGGGATGCACTGCAGTGCCTGTTAGATAGTACATGCTCAATAAATAGGACTTAGAGACTGAATAAGTGAAAAGGAAATCTTTTTCTCTCAGAGTCTTTCAAGAATACAAAACCATTTCTGGCAGTGTCATTGCTATAATTGGAGGAGCACAGGGCAGGATAGATTTGGTATGGGAACTGTAGAGAGGATTCAAGCATCATTAGATGACCTTGAGGGCTCCCCTTGACATGCAAGTTCCAAGAGCTTATAGTAACATCCGCTGTGGGGAACATGGGGGCTGACAGGGCATCCCTGGGTGGTCCCAATACTGTAGCTGGCTGCGTGCCCAGAGGCTCCTGAAGCCTGAGTTCTCTCGTGTGCTTCCTTGCTTACTCTCTTGCTCTCTCTCTTCCTTTCTATTTTCATGGCAAATGGTGGCTCTGGAGCAGTCTGTGATTGTGGGACTGAAAGCAGGGGGTGCTCAGTTCTCTCGCTCAGTGATGGAAGGGCTGGTGCTACTTGTCTAACCAGCTGGTTTGGAGGATGTTCCCACTTTTTAATTTAATTTAATTTGGTACTGGGTGTTGAACCCAGGGGCATTCTACCTCCAAGCTATATCCCAGCCCTTTTATTTTTTGTTTTGAAACAAGGTCTCGAGGTTGCTGAGAGTCTTCCTTTGTTGCTGAGGTTGTCCTCCAACCTGTGATCCTCCTGTCTCAGCCTCCCAAGTACTGGGATTACAGGTGTGTGTCACACCTGGCCACATCCCCACTTTCTGAACAACATATCCTTAATATATCTGAACCCATGATTCTAATGGAACTGGGCAAGGGCTCTTTCATAAGTCATGAGTGTTCCCCCCAAAAGGGGTTTCATTTGAATAATAATAATAAAAACCTTCACACTATACCAGTGAACAGGCGAGAGGTTGGAGGAGGAATGGAGCTTATTTGATCTCAGGTGCTTTCTCACTTTGGCCTTCTTTTATTGGCTATGTGTGGTTTCTTGTTTGGATCTCTCGAAGACACAGAAACACATCCATCCAACCCTTCCATTTCTTTCTTTAACGGCTCTGTGGCTGGGGGCTTCTCTTGGTTTTGCAAATATTAAGAATGTCCCTGCAGATCTCTTTCATGCTTCCCAAGAGACTTTGAGGTGTGAGGCCATTCAACTTGTGAAGCATCATGCAAGGATCTATCTTAAATGACTCCCCCGTAGGCTGTTGGGCTGGGGTTTTGGTGTCCAAGGCAAGTGCCTGTAATAATAGGCCTCTGGAAGGTGGATGAGGAAAGGCCCAGCTTGGGAATGCAGAGGCTGGAGCTGGTGAGTCATTGCTCTTTATCGAATGTTCTGCTGACCATCACCCCCCGCCGGAAATCTTGTCATTTCAGAGGCCCCTACAGCTATACTTTTAAAGGCAGACTCGATACTTCCTGGGGGCTATGGCAAGGCTCAAAGTCGTTCTATAAGTCACGAGATGATGGACCTTTCCCCTCCCCACTCTGTCTAAGCTGAAATGGCCCTTTTGGGGAATTCAG
>PVJS01044785.1:0-16512 GCA_004027185.1 Glis glis
AATTAGAATGGCAATCATTAAAAACACAAACAACATCAAATGCTGGTGAGGATGTGGAGTAGTAGGAACTCTAATACACTGTTGGTGGGATTGCAAATTAGTGCAACCACTTTGGAAAACAGTGTGGGGGATCCTCAGTAGAATGGTAATGAACCTACCATATGACCCAGCAATACCACTTCTAGGCATCTACCCAAAAACACTGAAACCAAAGTACCAGACTAATGCACGTGTATCTATGTTTATAGCTGCACAATTCACAATTGCCAAACTTTGGAACCAGCCAAGGTGTCTATCAACAGATGAATGGATTACAAGACTATGGGATATGTACACAATGGAATTTTATGTAGTCATAAAGAAGAACAAAATTATATCATTTGCAGGGAAATGGAGGGAACTGGAGAACATTACGCTAAGTGAGATTAGTCAGTCACAAAGAGTGAAAAGTCGGATGTTCTCCCTAATATGTGGAAGCTAGGGAGAATGGGACTTAGAAGGAACTCCAGACAAAGAAGGAGAAAACTTTAGATGAACAAAGAAGGCGACCTAACTGAGGGAGATGGGAGGTTGGAAGAGGGAAATACACTAATGCACAGGATGTATATACACAAACTTATCAGAGTCAATCACTATGCTGAGCAAAGAAAGGAGGGAAGGGGGAGGGAATAGGGTGGGATTTGAGGGAGGGCTAAATGAGCAATGTGTACATGCATGCTTCTGATACCCTGACACTCATCAAAACGTATAACTACAATGCACCAATAAATAAAATAAAAAAACTGGATCTTGGTCATTCGGCTTAATGAAATAGTGCATATGCAGATTATGCCCTGAATCAAATTCCGAGTCTGAAACAAACTAACACGGCAATCTTAGACAAGTTACTAAACCTTTCTCAGTCTCAGTCCCTTCCTGTAAATAGGACTTTTTGATGACTAACACATAAACAGAAGTTAACACAGTGTAAGTGATCCATAACTATGAGCTATTATTATTAATATGCTCACATAGAAATAGAGCATTGCTGCTAAATGAAAGACAGCCTTAAAAACACAATTGCTTTCACTTATGCCATCACAAATACCATATGCTTTCAAGTAAGTTATTTTATGAAGCTATTCAATTGTTCAGGGAATTCTGCCTTTACTCAAAGTAATTTGGGAACTTGTTTTTGAAATTGCATTAAAACCACTTTATTAGTCACTTAAAGTAATAAGTAGAATCTTAAAGTACTTTGTTTATTTTAAAAGTAGTAGTAACCTACTGTATTACTCAATTTATTTACAAGGTTTGACTCTGAATGAATGAGACGTTTACAGAAATCTAACCTTTTGTCAAACAGAAATATTCCCCACCATTGGGAATCATTGAACAAGATTCCAAATATGCAGAACACAATTACAGAAGGTATTTTAGGCAGTGGTGTTATTGTTTAATTTAGTGACTGCTTACACTAAGAATTTTGAAAGTGAATGCTACTTATTTGAAAAGTTCTAGCAATATTATACTTTTGATGTATTTGACTATTTCATAGAGGTAGTGCTTTATTATTGTTATTTTTCATTATTAGGCAAGGAAAAGCAAACAAACAAGACATGTAGTTAAGGTTTGGACCAAGACAGATGGTAGTGTCTCTGTGTGCCTGAGCTCTCTCAATAAGCTCTGATACATGTGTCAGAGTGGTCCAGGGAGCCAGACCAAGTGTCAGAAATCATCTAGCTCTCAAGACAACAGATAGGTGGAAAAAATGTGGCAGGAAGAGTACAACCTCTTATAGACGCTGACATTCTCCTATACACTAGGGAAGAGATCCTCTCCCAGATAACCTCTTAAGCAAGGTTTGGAAAGTCAGGGAATGGTCTTCATTCCCACGTCTTTTCTTAGTCACAACGTCTTGGAGAAGAGGACTGTTGGGAGACAATTCTTGTGTGTCTGGACATCTTGCAAGTGATGCCCTGATTTCCTTTTGTTCGGGGTTCTTTTCAAGCATGGTGTATAGTGTACATGAAGTTATCATCTCCATTCACAGCAGAGAGCAGATTTACTTGCAATCTTAGAAACTAGATATAGTGTCTTCTTCCACAGCAAAGGGCAGGCATGCTCACAGTCCAGTGTAATCAAGATAATGCATCCCACTGGGGCAAAGGATTGTTACAAAGATTCAGGTTTCCTGAGCTTGGGATTCTTTTCCCATCATACCACCCTTTATGTGCGTAGGTATCTTCATATTGCCCATGGCAACCAGGGCCACTAGTACACACACACACACACACACACACACACACACACACATACATACACAGAGTGCTGGTACTCTGGCAACTACTATTTCTATGAATAATAAATGTCCTGTATCTTTCTTTGACCATAAGTCTCATGTTTGTGCTAGCATCCTTGAACCCTTTAGCTTATGAACAGTATTAAATCTCAGACCCTTTCAGTTCTAAAAAAGAACCTAACCATCAGGGCAAAATAGGACATTCAAAAGCAGTGCTGTCCAAAAGAAGGAACACTTGGGCTACATGTAAGTTTAAATCTTTGGTAGTAATATTTAATGTTGTTTTTAAAGAAACAGGTGAAATAAATTTTAATAAGATATTTTCTTTAATCCAATATATCTAAAACTTTGCTACTTAATGTGGTTAAAAGTTTCCCTCGGTGGCCTTCCCCTTTTAGCCCTTGTGACTTTCCAGTCTCTGCAGTTCTTGCTGTGCAGACCCCCACACCACTACCCAATTAGTCTATGTCCCAGTTTTGATCCCTTCAACATCTCCCCATCTTTCCTCAGTACAAATAGGTTATTTTCCTGGGGCTGCCACAACTAAGTACTACAAACTGAGTGCCATAAACAACCTCCCTCTGGGGTTTCCTTTTTGAGGATCCCTTCCAGTTTTGAGGCTGGAAGTCTGAGATCGGCATTGTGCAGTGTTGGTTCCTTCTGGGAGCTGTAATGAAGTACCCACTCAGGCCCTGCCCCTTCCTCCTGGTGGCTTCTGGCAATCTTCAGTATTCCTTGGCTTTTAGAACCATCACCCCTATCTCTGCCTGCCTCTCCAAATGGTGTTGTCCCTGAATGTAACTATGCCCAAATTTCCCTTTTCCTGGTCCTTTTGAATTAGGAACCCCCTACTGCAGTATGACCTGGTCTTAACTAATTACATCTACATGGCCCTATCTCCACGGAAAATCACATTCTGAGGTTCTGATTAAGTCATCAGCATATAAATATGGCAGGAACACAATTTAAGCCATAACAATGTGCGACAAATGTACCTAGCAAATATTTGAGTGTTTACCATACACTGATGCGTTAACAGAAAAACAAATACAAAAAACAAAACTCTATGATCCTTTTCCCAACCCACAGATTCTGCCCTATTTCTCACTAGCCCCCTACAAATATCTTGAAATATGTCCAAACTGTAGTTTCACTACTTCCTAAAAAGCTGCATTTATTCATTATACTAATTTTCTATTGCTGATGTAACATTACCACTTAGGGTCCTAGAAACACAAATTTATTATATCATAATTCTGGAAGTCAAAAGTTGGAAGTGGCTCTGAGAGGCTAAAATTAAGTTGTTGACAGAACTGCCTTTTTTTCTGGAGGTTCTAGGAAAGAATCTACTTCCTTGCCTAGTCCCGTTTCAGTAGGCCACCTGCATTCCTCCATCTTCAAGGCCAGCTGCATAGAGCTCTCTCTCACCTAGTTCTGTTATCACATCTCCTTCTGTGACTCCGACCCTCCTGCATCCTTCATATAATGACCCTGTGATAGCATTAGGCCCATTCGGGTAATCCAGAATAATCTCTTTATTCCAAGATCCTTCGTGCACCTCTGCAAAGTACAATTTGCCATATAAGGTAACATATTCATGAGACTGGCACCTGGATGTCTTTGGGAGGGCATGATTCTGCATTCCAAACTCATGTTACTGTTTCTAACTGAAATACCAAATCACTATCATCTCCTTTTAAAATCTTATTCATTTTTCAAAGTCCAGATCAATGAGACCTCTTTGTAAAGAGACTTTTTCTGATTCTCTAGTTAAAAGTACTCTCCTCCTCCACTGAACTCCTAGACAGCTTTGTCCATATCCCTCTCCTTCCTATCTGTTGTACCAGAGATTTTTTCACATTCTCATCTTACTGCTCCAGGAGGCAGGAAATATGTTTTACTCATTTGTGGATCCCAGGATCACTCTGTGTTGTTTATAATTATTAATAGTAGCTGTTGAAAATGTTTTGATTTATTGATCAACTACTGCTGAGACTGTTGGGTCTGAATGGTGCCAGATGGATTCCTTTGACAATCAAGGGGTGACCCTTGGCCACGGGTTCAACTACAGCTTCCTTCAACTACTTCACCACTCTTCATACTTTAAAGACAGGAAGTGGATCTAGATAAAGAGCCTGAGCTCTACCCTCAGACTGACTACATGCTATATGATTCCATTTGTATAAAAGTTTAGAAAGACACAACTGTGATAAGAAAAATCAGACAAGAGGTTGCCGGGGATAGGGGAAGAGGACTGACTTGAAAGAGACATGAGGAAATTTGGGTGGTTAGTAGAATGTTCTAAAACATGGTTGTGATGACAGTTGTCATACTGAAAGCATTTGAAAAAAACTCAGCAAATTTTGCAATATGCAAAATATGCTTCAAAAATTCAGACTAAAGTACTGAGCAGGTTAAGCACAGATGAGAAAAAGGAAAGTTAAAGCTTAGACCAAGGTGGGAGAACATAACTGAACATGAAAAACCCAGAAAGAAAAAACAATGAGGGAAGAAGGGAAGAGGGAGAAGGAAAGTCTTGAGAAGCCAGAAGAGCTTTTCTGGAAAAATAAATTTACATAAGACAAGCAACCTTCTGGGTGTAAAAACTTGTACATGGTGGTGGAAGAATAAAAGAGAAATAACAAATAATGTCAAATGAACAAGATGCTACATTGTGTGCTCATTAGTAGTTTAAATTCAGCAGATCACCATGCCCAAGCCCATGATCTAAAGCAATTAAAATGAAAAATCGCCTAGAGTTGATGGAGTTGTTTGGAATGAGGAAGTGCCAAAGAATTATCAGGATGGATTTCTTGGAGATGTGTGCCTGAGACAGATTTTGAAAGAGGTAATTTATCACATTGGCAGGAGCAATACTCCAGAAGGGAAAGAATGCCATGAGCAAGTCCTGAAATTGGGAAATAGTAAGCATGAGAAAATGTTACCAATTTTCTTATTACTCTGTATTTCTTAGCATTGTCTTCGAATGACACCTGAAGTCAAGCACAAGTCACTACTCTTCCAGAACCTCTCTGTCAGTTCATCCTAAATTGAATGTTCCAACTTCTTGGAAATCTTCCAGTCTGTGCTTCACAAATAAGCATCCTTCTTTATTTCTCAACTACTCCAGTGCAGATGGTGAGCACCATAGAAGACAATAATTGGATTCATTAAAATTTCAAACTTAACTCCCAAAGAAATAATGACAGTATTCGTTCAATAAAAACATTTCTCCTTCAAGTGAAGGTTCATGTAATCCCACATTAGCACACCAGGTGGCGTGGCTCTTGTGCTTTTTCTCCTTAGAAGATGACTTCTCCCTTCCTCTTCCTCCTGCCCCAGTTCCCAGACCGACTTATGTTGCTACTGTGTCAAGGGCCTAGAAATCCAGTGGAGCTGGTTTGTTTGTTGAGGGTATTTTCTTAGTACAAGCCTAGGATATGGAAGCATCATGAATAAAAGCAGATTTGTATATATGTATATATATGGGATGGGAGAGGATTGGGGGTAGATCCCAAAATGGAAGCTTTGGGCCCTTTTACCCCTCTTCTATCTGCTAATGCCCCTGGAAGGGATAACATTTATCTGTGGAGACAGCTGTGCTGTAGGCCTTGCAATGGTCCCCACAGGTGGTTACAAAATAAACACCCTTCTATCCATGTTTAGTGGTCATGTTTTGCTATTATGCTGGGACTTCACAAGTGGAACTTTCTCTATTTTTTACCCAAGGTTTTATTCTAACATACTTAAATATTTTTAATACTTAAAATATTTAATATACAGACGGGCGTGGTGGCGCACGCTTGTAATCCCAGTACTCGGGAGGCTGAAACTGGAGGATCCAGGTTCGCGGCCAGCCTCAGCTCTCTCTCTCTCTCTCTCTCTCTCTCTCTCTACTTGGTGAGGCTCTCCACAACTTCGTGAGACCCGGTTTCAAAATAAAGTATAAAAAACAGGGCCAGGGGTGTAGCTCGGCGGTAGAATGCCCCTGGGTTCAATCCCTAGTACCGCAAAAAAAATATTTAATATACTTTAACTATTAATATGTAATATACTTTAAAATATCTAACTTTTAAATATAATATTTATGCATTGTAATCATACATCATATTGAAGTTCAGTGTGATAGAAACATGCATGTACACAACACCCAGTGCATCTCCCTCCGGATGCCACCCTACTCCCTCCTCCTCCCTGTTCATAACATTGACATTGGTCATCGATAGCTTCACAAATGCACATAAGATTGTTTGAACTATTTCCTTCACCGGGTCTCCCTTCCCTCCCAACACACACCTCCCTCCCCAACTCTCCTTCCACTATGCTACTGATATCTGAAGTCTTTTTTGTTTCCCCAAACAAAAAACCATCCACATATAAGAGAAAAACATATGACCCTTCACTTTCTGAGACTGACTAATCTCACTTAGCATAATATTTTCTAGTTCCATCAATTTTCCTGCAAATTACATACTTTTCTTCTTTATGGCTGAGTAAAACTCCATTGTGTGTATATACCAGTTTCATAACCTATTTATCTCCTGACAGACACCTAGGTGGGTTCCATAGTTTGTCTATTGTGAATTGTGCTGCTATAAACATGAATAAGCATGTATCACTATTCTGACTTCAGTTCCTTTGGAAAGATACCCAGGAGTGGTATAGCTTGGTCAAATGATGATTTCATTCCTAGTCTTTTGAGGAATCTCCATGCTTATCTCCATAGTTGCTATACTAATTTGCAATCCCACCAACGGTGTCTAAGGGTTCCTATTTTCTCACATCCTCACCAGCATTTATTATTGTTTGTGTTCTTGATGATTGCCATTCTAACTGGGCTTAAGTATAATCTCAGTGTAGTTTAGATTTGCATCTCTCTGCTTGCTGATGATGTTGAACATTTTTTCATGTATTTATTGGCCATTTGTATTTCTTCCTTTGAGAAGTATTTATTCAGTTCAATTGAACTTTCTGTAACCTTAAAATCCATGAAGTAAAATTGTGTCTCAGTGAGTCTAACCGCAGCTAACCTCATTACTTTTGATGTTTCTCTTTGATCTGATTTTCCTTATTTATAATTATTTATTCCATTTATTTGATCCAAGTTTCCTAGCAGTTATTGGTTTAAAAGACCTTTTGGAACAACTTGGAGCAACATTTAATGACACTGCTCTCTGGAGTTATTTTACCAAACTACTAGCTTATTCCTTTGGATTAGACCAATTATACAACAAGACAATTGGCTCATTCTACTCATGCATTTTTCTTACTTCTGTCTTAATTTTTTCTATTGCCAAATGGCTTACCGGGGTTTATATGCCAGTTTTCACATAAGGAACACACTGAGAAAATTTTCTCAATAATGTTTTTTTACATCTCATTTTGTTTAGGAAATCTATAATCTCGGCTGTGTAAAGAGTTTAATAATTCTTTAGTACAATCTACCCCCACAAATACAATTAGTTAATGGTGTTGAGAGGATTCCATAGAAAAGAAAAGCACAGGGATGAATCTCTCTTTAAGGTAAAAGCAATCTGTTTTTCTTTATTATTGGTCTCTCTTTGGTGACTTTGACACAAGCTCATTAGACATTTTTTGGGCATATTTTATTTTATTTATCATTAGTTTCCATATATACAATATCAAATCAAATATCTATGTTTATGAAAATACCCCTCTGATAAACAATGTATTTAATCCTTTAAACTGGGATAATGTATGTATTTCTTGTGGACTTATATAACATTAATAAAATCCCAATATGGTTAGTTAAGAAAACTCCAAAAATGGGATTGGAAGAAAGGAAATAGTCTGCCCTATATGTTCTCCTCACAATTAGTAAGGAAGGGCTTTAGTGTTTCTATATCCA
The DNA here is from genome assembly GCA_004027185.1 of Glis glis. NCBI lineage: Eukaryota > Metazoa > Chordata > Mammalia > Rodentia > Gliridae > Glis > Glis glis. The sequence continues at coordinate 8,151 of PVJS01044785.1, forward strand.
TGGAACTAAGGATAGGATGGTAGAATCATCAGTAAATACTGAAAAAAGATCTCATTCGAACATATAGTTTGAAGCATCTTTAAGCTTCTCCATGAAAATAAAAAGTTTTACCCTGATTGCACAGAGAAAGAACATTTTTTCTTAGACCATTGAGTATCATGTCTAATTTAAGATTTCCTATGACAAGTTTATCATTTTGAATGTCAAGAACTTAAAAGAACTTAAGAGACCATTAATTCATCTTATTTTAGAAATGGTGTGATGGTTAATATTTATTGTCAACTTGACTAAATTAAGGGCTGCCTAAAGAATTGGCAGAACATTCTTCTGGGTGTGTCTGTGAGGGTGTTTCCAGAGAAGACTGCTGTGTGAGCGAGTGAACGGAGTGGAGAAGATTCACCCTAAATGTGGGTGGCGCCTCCCAACAGGATGGGGCTGAATGTGAGATAAAAGTGGAAAGAGGGCAACTGACACTCTAGCTTGTGCTCAACCCTCTTGAGCAGGTGCTTTCTTTCTGTTGCTGTTACCCACAGACATCAGAGTCCAGATTCTTCAGCCTTTAAACATAAACTTGCACCAGTGGCTACCAAGGGGGCTTTCAGGCCTTTTGCCTCAGACTCGGGGTGCATCATTGGCCTCTCTCACGTTTTGAGGTTTCTACCTACCAGTTTCCTGGCTCTCCAGCCTGTAGACAGTCACTGTGGGACTTCTCAGCTTCTGACCATGTGAGCCCATCTAATAAACTCCATATCTGTACATTCTATTTATTCTATTTCTCTTGAGAATCCTGATTAATACAGTTGGAAACTGAGACCCAAAAATATTCAGACACAGTTATATAAAGGCAAAGTCAAGGTTAAAAATAGATTCTGGCTTCTAATTTATTGCACTTATTCTATGACCATCAATTATCCATCAATAACTAGCCTTTTGTCTGTAGATCATGTTGCAACCATAGAAAATTAAACCAATTTATCTGAAACAGGTTTCTTAATAGCCCCACCCCATCACCATAAAATCAAAACCTTTTTTAAAAAAATATGTTAGCAATTTTTATAATAGAGGTAGTAAAGCCCCAAAACATGATTTCAATCTACGATTGCATTATTTATCAGTTGTTTGATCTCAGACCTGATTTAATTTCTAGGAGCCTCAATTGGTTTATCTGTAAAGTGAATGAAATTCTGGAACATTTTGGCCTCCTCCTTTCTACTGATATTTAGCAAATATTATTTTCATTGAACCATTTGCAGACAAGCATTATGATGAACACTTTGCGCACATAATTATTTCTTCTTTATATTAGCCTTATTTATGCAGAAGGAAAGGCTGGCTGACACAAGGGCATTTATGAGGATGAGCTAATATAATATATAAGATGTAGGAATGTAGTGCTCAGTATGTGGCTGTTTCTTTTCCCTCATTCTAAATAATTCATATATTAGGTTACTTGACTTCACTAGGTAAACAAATATGGTACATCCACTGTACACCCATTGCTCTGATATGGACCATAAATGTTACCTAGCAATGATCCCCAATATCAAGAACCTTATAATATAATCGATGATGTAAACCTAATACAGGAACCAATTAAAGAATACATTGCTTAAAACATGGAAGATAATGATCATAGTTAACATATATTTAGTAATTATTATTTGTGAGACATGATTTTAATCCCTTCATATATTTCATCTTCAAAGCACCCCTATGAGGCACTTTTATTTTGCTCATTTTCAAGATGAGATACAGAAAGGTTAAATAAATTTCCTATGGTCATCAAGACAGTAAGTAGAAAAGTCAAGATCCAAACTCAAGTAGTCTGGCTCTAGGGGCCATACTTGACACTAAAAATACAATCAGAGGTCATATAAAGAAGTCAGGCTAAAGGAGCTTGAAAAAAATGTTCACAATGGAACTTCAGTGGACTCTTGAATGCCTAGAATTTTAAGTGAACTGAGAACAAGAGTTAGTACACTGTATGCAGAAGGATTCACACAGAGAAATGATGAGAGGCAAGAATGAGCAGTCTACGCATTCCTCCATTAACGATGACAATAGTAATATTTTGTAGAGCATTAATGATGTGCCAGGAACTTCACTAAATGCTTTACATGAATTCTCTCATTTTTATACAATAATTTATATGGAGGCAAGTACTTTTATTGTCCTTATTGTTTACACAAAGAAATCAGAGTTATTAAAGTAACTTCCTTAGGGTCAGAACTGAGATACAAACTCTTAGCAATTATATTATATCCCAAGCAAGCAGAAATCCCACTGGGTGATTTATTAACCATGAAATAGGATCTACAGGCATTGAAACACAGAGTATCACAATCACATCATCCCCACCTATTTTCATCTGGCTTGGAGAGTGGACTGAAGCAACATGAAGTTTGAGACAGCATGTGCACAGATCTGAGTTGTCTCCATAGGGAGATAATACTAGGGAAATTTTTCAGGTGTTAACTAGCCTGAAAAATATATACTCAACCACTCAATCACAACCTTACAAAATTACAGCAGTGCGCTACTTCATCTTGGATCAGATTCAGTCACTCAGTCTTAATTGCCCAATTTAAAGTAAGAAATGTTCTGCCAGAGAACAAAGGATTTCGAAAGGGACCAGATATTTTCCTTGATGCAACTCAAATATCTTCTAGAGCATATGGGTGGCACAGATGTTTAAAAATTATTTTCCTAAAGTTCTCAGAGAAAGCCTTCTAAATCACGTTGTTCAAAGCATTCATCTATTCTCTGTTCCTTCAGCTCTTGTTTACTCTGCAATTTCACTTAGCATTTATAAAAAATTAATATGTGGCTTTGCAAAAACTGCTTTGAGTATGTAAACTCAATCTCCTGAATAGACTGTTAGCACCTTGAGAGAGACTGAGTTCTCCTCATTTGAGCACGAACTGGACCCTTCCTTCAGGGATCTGCATACAGTTAATCAATAGTGAACCTCCTCTAATATCTTTGCTCAGCTTCAAAATTAGTCCTTCACTAGGCAGCCCTAGGTCATCTTAATAAAATGTATTCTTTAGCCAGGCGTGGTGGCGCACGCTTGTAATCCCAGTACTTGGGAGGCTGAGACAGGAGAATCAAAGGTTCGTGGCTAGCTTCAGCTACTTAGTGAGACCCTCCGCAACTTAGTGAGACCCTGTTTCAAAATAAAGAATAAAAAATAGGGCTGGGGGTGTAGCTCGGAGGTAGAATGCCCCTGAGTTCAATCCCTAGTTTTGCAAAAAAATAAAAATAAAATGTATTCCTAAAAATAAATATATATGAGTCATTTTGGACTTACAGCGTGAAAAGAAAAGGAATGTTAATTGTGTTATTAAAGATTTCTCATTTGACAAATTGCTCTGAGTGTAAAAATATTGGGGTTGTTCTGGCGGACGCTACTTGCTCCATAGTCCTGCCACAGAGGGCGCTGCTTCGTGCAGCTCCCTAATAATTGTTCCATGGTTCCTGCCACAGAAGGTCGCTTCTCCCTGAAACTTCCTAAAGATTGTTCCATGGTTCATACCATGGAAGGTCACGGCTCTAAGCCAGCTCCCTGACACTAGTCTTTCTCGTACAATAATGACACGAAGCCTGATAAGATAATTCACAGAATAATTACATTTAATAATCTGAGGGTTGGGGAGGAGATAGAGATGACAAATTCTCCTGGCCTTCTGTAACCAGGGCCTTGCTTTTATAGAAACTTTAAACAAGGCATCGTAAAAGTTAATCAAACACAGAAATCAACAATTGTCACACGTGTTACGATAAAGAAGGTCAGCGAGACAGGCATGTGACAAGCTTGGAGAAAGCAGGGATTAACCATCACTGGGTGGACAGGACATCAAAGACCACACCTTAAAGATTACACCAGGTCCCTTGGAATGTCTGCTTGCAGACAAATCCCACCCAGCCAAACACTGTGTATTCAAACTGGGCTGGTCCAAGATAATAATGTCAGTGTGCATTCTAAGATGGCTCTCGACATAAAAACCACTCAAAGAGGGTCTAAATATCAAAACATATGCAGTGGTAGTATGCTTCACAACTACATTGCTCAGTAGTCATAAACCTCTGTTTTCAACAAAAGATGGACAATGAAAATGGGGAACACAATTGTCTTGAAAAACTTCAAGGCTTTCTTGGCCGTTTCAAAATAATCTCACTTCATTTATACTACCTCGCCAACCCTCACTCCTCTAATGCCACTTTTAATATGTTATGTCTTAATAATTACATAAACCCATTTAGTTAATTTTAAATTAGCTTCATGGTGTTATTAAATTCTACATCAATTTTATTTCTAACCCAATTGTTACTGAAGTCATAACGAGATTACTTGTTTATTGCTTATTAATTATTATACTTAGTCTCAATTATAAGCCGTTCACTCTATCAGCTCCTAAGACACTTGCAGTACAGATTCCTATAATACAAGCTCTTTTAAATTTGGCTTAACTGGAAATTCTGATGTTGTGCTGACTCATTTCTCCCTATGCTTGCCTCTGATTCAACTATCACAAACCTTCGTTTCTACAGCAATTCTTAAAATTCTTTGGTCTTCTCTTGGAATAAATGAAAACAAAAACATAAAAGTAATTTTGGGCACTGAAATTTTATGAGAGTGCTCAATAATCAAGTAGTAATCCAGAAGATTCAGAATGTGTGTGTATATGTATATGTATATGTATGTATATGTAAATATATATGTATATGTATATTTGTTTGTATGTATGTATGTATTAGGTTAGCCTATGAACCCCATATCTCCAGTTCTAAAAACACTGCTTATTAGAAAGAGCTCTATGTATAAAGAAGAACATTATAATCTAGAATTAGTTCTAACAAATTACCTAACCACTCTTTGCCTAACCATTCTGTGCCTTGGTTTTTATACCTGTTTTTCTACCTTTCTAGGTCTTTCTACCTATGAAATAATACACACCCTACTGTATCAAGATGCAATTGTTAGTTGCTAAGTAAGGCAAGGTACCTTTAGGGGCAGACTCCTACACTTATGGGAGAGAAAGCGGCCGCGCCTTTAAATGTTTTTCTTTCTTTTTGATGCAGCTAAATACTTTGGAGAAACTAGTCAAGGTCACTGAGTCACTAGGCCTCATTCTTTTAGGCAATCTAGAGTAAACTCAGCTCATTATAATACAGACCTGCAGGTGCCCAGAAGTGTTCATGTTCACCATCTTTCTTTCCTTTTTGAAAAGGTGTTCTATGACCTTAAACTGAGCATGCTCAGGAATGTACCCTTAAAATGAGCATGCTCAGAAATGTACCCTTAAACTGAGCATGCTCAGAAATGTGCCCTTCCCTACCTGTGCTTTCCGATATGAATATGCATAGGCTTCCCAATAAAACTCCCATGCCTTCTATGTTTGGGGAGAGCACTGCTTTGCAAATAACCACCAGTGTCCTCCTTACTTGCTGTAATAAAGCCTTCTCTACTCATTTTCTCCTCGTTATGTTTGTTGGCTTTGCACTCACCAAGACAGGAGCCCATTGCAATCAGTTACAAGATTTTCAACTAGGGAGGTGCCTTGAAATTAAATAACACATAAAAGTTAAAGGAATTATTTTTTAATTTAAATATAAATATTAAAGCCGGGCATGGCGGCGCACACTTGTAATTCCAGTATTTGGGAGACTGAGACCCAAGGATGCGGGTTCGCAGCCAGCCTCAGCTACTTAGTGAGGGCCTCAGCAACTTAGTAAGACCTTGTTTCAAAATAAAGAATAAAAAATAGGGCTGGGGGTGTAGCCCAGAGGCAGAATGCCCCTGTGTTCAATCCCTGGTACCGCCAAAAAATAAAAAATAAACATAAATGAATAAATAATAGTAATATTATACTGTATACCATATTAACTGATGTCTGAGATTTTTGTCAGGAATCAGATTCTGGTTTTATTTCAGGTCTTATTACATGAAGCAACACACATTCATCTGATGGGAAGAGAATAACCCAAAAATAGTCATTTGAAGAGAATAAAAAATTTCCCTGCTCATCCTCTTGTTTCAAAGATATCTCAAATAGGCAGGAAATAACTTTATAGAAATCATGGAAATACCATCAAATCTATCTAGTCTATCAAAATTTCCACTGATGAACAATTTTTATTTCCTTCAGTTACTTAAAAATTGTTTAGGTACTTCATTTCCAGCTGGAAATTCAAGAAAATTTCCCTAGAGTGTATTTTCCTGTTTTAATTAAAGAAGACTTGGGTCTAGTTATAATTCTATGTAAGAGCAAAGAGATGATTTTTGTAGTTTTTTTCAAGTCCTATAATGATGAGATTCCCTTTGTATAGAAGATCATTTTATGCCTGTTTAGTCTTTTAATACTTGGTCAGTTCCATTCTTTTCTTTTGAGCTATAAAGATAAAAGTGTTGCACATTACTTTATCTTGTTCTGTCCACGGTTCAAAACATTCACCCCAATGCCTATTTCATTTCCCAAACTCCCAAAAGAAAAGGGCCGTAGGAAATACCTTCTACAAGAGCAAAGTCATCCTATCTACTTTTGCTTACCATATCAAAATTCATTTAAAACAAAGAAGAAATTTGCTTTTTTCATCATAGTAGAAGAGGAAAGAGAATTTGTCATTTTGTTCAAAACTCTTTTCTCCTGTGGGACACTAGTGATGTTTTGAAATAAATAATGGATAGCAGAATATGAATTGAATATACTTGTGCTGCATAGAGAGGGGAAAACATCCTTTCAACAACCTACGGGAACTTTCAGTAGTAATATGGTTTTAATAGGGAAAAAACGAATGACAGATAGTTTGCTGTATTGAAGAACAGTTCCGTTGGGCTCATATGAATGTGCTTGTGGTCAGGTGAAACTATATAGAAGAAAAATTTGAAAGATTCGTACAAATCATGAAAAGTTCTTTTAAAAAATCTTTCCTTCTGAATCTTCTTTCCCCAATTTAACTGAAGAAAACTTTCTTTAAGCTCTAGGTCTTACAACTATAAATTCATTTTTCTTTGGTTAAGAATAAGTATTCTTTCCTTGAATCTCCCTTTTGAGCTCTCTAATTGAATATATTGCGGGTTTGTCTCTGCTTTTCTAAAATATCAAAAAATGTTTTTTAAACTTTTATTTACTCTAGATAACATGTACCCAAGATGGGAACATAGGACTTAGTCCTCCCTTGGCTATTAACGAGCTGGGTGGCCTCAGACCTCAGTCTCATCTCCAAGTATAAATATTCATACCTTATCTTCATAAAGCCAGGAGACTTGCCAAATCACCTCCCAAGTTCTTCCTAACTTTCTAACTCTAAACTACTTCTACTTCTAGTTTCTGTATTCTTTATGAATCTAAGTTTAAGCTACTTCCTGAATATATTAACTTGGTTTGCCATCAAAAGTTTAAAGGAATGTGTATAATACTTTTCGTGGGGTGGGGGTTCATTTTTTTCTAGTATAAAACTTTCCAAAGTCTCCTTTTCTTTAGTTTTTTTTTCATGTTCAAAGCAGATGATTGTGTGGTTTTGCTCTCTAGATCTCCTTGAAGAAGTATTCTATAAAAGGTAATTGTTGGCCAGGTATGGTGGCACATGCCTGTAATCCCAGTACTTGGGAGGCTGAGGCAGGAGGACCAAAGGTTTGAAGTCAGCCTCAGCAAGTATAGAGACTCAGCAAAATAGCAAGAACCTGTTTCAAAACGAAAAGTAAAAAAGGGCTGGGGGTGTAGCTTGGAGTTAGAATGCTCCTGGATTCAATCCCCAGTAACACACACACACACACACACACACACACACACAGAAAGAGAGAAAGAGAAAGAGAAATTGTTTTGTATCATTAAGTATACATTAAGGATGAGGATATGACACATGAAATATAGTAGCTGAGTAACTGTAATTAATGCTCATGGTTTCTGAAATAATATGAAGTTTTTATTAGTGCCGATGGTGGGGGATGGGAGTGCAATACATAAACCACAGCATGCAGTAAGGATGAAGTCATTGAATCAGTTAAATAAACATCAAATTCAGTAGATTAAAGAAACTTATTCCCATACATCTTTTTCTTTATGTGTTGACTAGGGAAGTTCACTAAGAAATGATATGGATTAAGAAAATGTTTTTATAGGCACATTTAACCACAATATTATTTTTCCACTAAGATATCTCTTATCATAGAACCAGATGATTCAGAAATAGGTCATTGTCTATTTTTCTTGATGAAATGAGAACTCCATAAAACATCCAGCTGTGTTTTTAGCAGTCAAAAGATATGTCAATTCTGGCCTTCCATTCATTTACTGCATTGTTTCTAAGACTTTAATTTTGAGTAACTACCCGAGAAGTCTCTGAACTGCTGTGATGTTAT
>PVJS01044786.1:0-16502 GCA_004027185.1 Glis glis
TACCTCCGAGCTACACCCCCAGCCCTATTTTTATTCTTTATTTTGAAACAGAGTCTCACTAAGTTGCGGAAGGCCTCACTAAGTAGCTGAGGCTGGCCACGAACCCGGATCCTCCCGTCTCAGCCTCCCAAGTACTAGGATTACAAGTGTGCACCATCATGCCCGGCTAGTGTACAACTTAAACACTGTCACAGAGTACTTTGTTCTGTGCTGGAACTGGGCAGTTTTAATGAGAAATAGTTTATATCCTATGAGGAATAATGCAGACCCTAAGTTGAAACACAGAGTCATTATAATATGGTGGAAGGGAGGGATATTGATGATTTGGGAGTCAGAAGACCTGTGATCTAGTTTTACCACCATGTGATTTCAGGCAAGTCACTGAATGTCTCTGTGTCATGGTATTTTCCATCTATTATGTGATTAGTTGTTCTCAAAAGATCTCATAGAACACTCACATTCATACTGTTTCTTAAAGCCATTTTTTAGATTTTTTATAGTAACTTCTTGGGTTATAATACCTGTTCATAATGCTCATTTGACTGTTCACTTTTCCTGTGCACAGATAACATGCACACACACAATGATGAATTGGTTTATAGTAGTCTTAGAAAGTTGTGTATTTGGCTCAATTATGAACAGCTTTTGGACGTTTTCACATTTTACTGCTAAGTTGATACACAGTTATGTGAGTAATTTGATGAGAAGGAAAGGCAGCACAGGGGAGGGTGTTAAGAGCATGGGCTCTTCTAGTCAGGCAGGTTGGGGGAGCAATCCTGGATATGTTCACCTGTTAACTTATGTGACTTTGGCAACTTATGAAACTTCCCTGGGCATCAGGTTCTTTATCTGAAAATAGGGATGATGATAGTACATTCTTCACAAGAGTGTCATGAGGGCCGAATGGGATAACACACATAAAGGACTCAGTGCTTGGCGCACTGCTGTGAATATTTTGTTGGCTTGTCATTGTTATCACTTGCTGATACTCTACTACTGATCTCTTAGATGGCCAAGAGGTATTTGTCTCTAGGACAGAATACAGGGCTTTATGGACAAGGGCCCGATTCAAAGTAGTGTTATTTATTAATTTTTTAAGTGTCAGTTTACTTGCGCTTGAAAAAGTTTAAGCAGTTTACATTTCTTTGAATTTAGAAATGTAATATTTGAAGTAAAAATTGTATGTGTGTTTTAGGCAGTTAATTGACAAAAGTTTTATCAAGACTTTGTTTTAGGGTTGTATATTGAGTACAGATCATAATTAATAACATGTTTTTAAAAATGTTATTTCAAAGAAAAATTAGCCCAACTTATTTAACCAATTGGCCCAGTGTATCATTGTCTATGGTAAAGGTTTTTCTTTTTTTTTTTTTTGTGGTACTGTGGATTGAACCCAGGGGCATTCTACCTCCAAGCTACTTTCCCAGCCCTATTTTTTGTTCTTTATTTTGAAACCAGGTCTCACTAAGTTGCGGAGGGCTGCGAACCCGGATCCTCCGGTCTCAGCCTCCCAAGTATTGGGATTACACGTGTGCGCCACCATGCCTGGCTATGGTAGAGTTTTTGAAGTAAAGCTGATTTTAAAGTAAGGCAGTAAAGTTTTTTTTTTTTTTTTACAATCAATTGCTGTTTGAAATTAAATTATTTAAAAGGTTTTCTTTGAATTGTTTGTGTTTAAATTTGACGGTAGTGTACTACCTGAGTGACATTCCTCTCGCTTGTCATTGGGGCTATTAGTAAGGCAAGTACTGTGTAGTATTTGAGAATGTAGTCTGAATTCTCCAGCATGGTAAACACTGGCCACATGTGGTTATTGAAACTTAAATAATTAAAATTAAGTAGAATAAAAATATCCAGTTCCTTGGTCATATTGGTCACATCTTAAGTGCGTGGTAGCCACATCACAGGAACTGCTACTGGATGGCAGTAAAGATTGTATAGCTAGACTGCCTCGGCTTGGATCTTGAACCCATGACTTTTCAGTTATGTGCCCTTGGGAAGGTTATTCAGTTTCTTTGTGCCTCAGTTTCCTCATATGTAATACTGGATCAGTAGCAGGAGACACAAGTTCTCATAAGGTCTTTAATTGTGGATTAAATGAATCAGCATTTGTAAAGTGCTTAAAACAGCACCTGGCACACAGTAAATATGTGTTTGTTAAATAAATGTGCATAGCATGTAGATTTATTATACTTTTAAATTTAGTTATGATTATCTTTTTGTTCTTCCTGTATCTTTTGTTGCCCTTTTGAGAAAAAAATTTGTATATATACCAACCTACTTGAATGCATTTTTCATTTTTACACTTATTACAATTCAGAGTAATTTTTTGGTCACACATTCTAGCTTAAAATCTGTTAAGAGTACTTACTGCTTTCAGGGTGAAGCACAGTCTCCTTTGTGGGGCATTTGGGGAGCTCCCTGTGCCTCCCAACTGGTTTCTCATCCCATCCAATTCTAGCCTGTTGTTCTATTTTTCAATTAATCACTTCCTTTGTTGTTAAAAATACTTAATGGTGATTGTTTCATCTTTTCAAATGGTATATAAGCTCCTCCAGAATATGTAGCATTATTATGTGTGCATGTAGTAAATATTCAGCATGTACTTGTTGAATAAAATAATCTTTGGGATTTGAGGTATAATCAGTATTTCTATTAATATCAAAACTACATTAGTTCAAGTAATCTCTGAAGTTCCAGGAGTCCAAAGCCCATTTTGCCATGTGGTGTCAGTCTCCAAGGCGTGCTCCTCAGGAGCTTCTCTGCTGCGGTCTGTCTGTGTGTGTGGGGAGGGGCTGGCTGATGGTCTGATCACCACTGTTCATGGCACTGCACTGTGCTGACTTCAACTCCCCCCTTGTAAATACTTCCTGGGTGACACATTCTTAAAGCATGCTGGTTTTATCTTGGCTTCCCACTTCTTTAAATTATCTTCTATGTTCTTTGGTCTATTGTATGTTGCTTCTTTCTGTGTTCTTCCTGATTATACTCAGATGCTTATTATATGGATATAACAAAGGAAATCTAGTCAGTGTCAAAAAGAAAAAAATACGATTTAATATAAGAAGCAAAACTTAGTTTTTATGTTTTTTGTAATAGTGACATCTATGTATGATTTAAGTTATTTTTCACTTTAAACAGGTTATTACATCATATGAGGAAAAAACCTGTAAAGCTTTAACTTCTATAGAATGCTGTGTGCCTGTGGCGTTGTGAGATCATGCAGAATACCCATTTGTTAGTATGAATAATTTAACCTATAACAATTTTTATTAGTGGCAAATCCATAATTAATGTATTTATAACTGCATTTTGGATAGTATGTTAGTATGTACTGTCACAAATATATGTTGTGCTTGTTACCTTGTATTATGTTGATGAAGAAAAGTGGATATTATGAAAACACTAATAGGATCAAATTTCTATAGGGTCTTACCATATGATTGAAGACACTCAGATATCTTCTGAAACAATGATTTAATATCTTGTGCTTTCTCAGGGTTTAAAGGTGGCATAGTGAGGAGCTGGGAACTGGCAGAGCAAAGGTACCAAGAATCACTTGGAAATGATTCAGAGTAGCTTTGAATATATCCCCACTTATTACCTCATCCCCATATATATTTATAACCATTTTTTTAAAGTATTGTGCCCTTTCAAAATAAAGAATAAAAAAATAAGTCCGGGGGTGTAGCTCGGAGGTAGAACGCCCCTGGGTTCAATCCCCCATACCGCAAAAAAAAAAAAAAAAAAAAAAAAAAAAAAGAGTATTGTGCCCTCTATTAAGCTGTGAGCCTCGGCAAAGACTGCAGTTCATTCATTGTTTTGGAGCAAGTTAATTCTCAAGAATGCAGTGATCCATGAGCCTCCTGGTATTCTTTTCTCTATTGCTTATCATCAAAGTGATGAATGCACATATGAATAATAGATATAGATAAAGCGAATCAGTTGCCTAATTACTGAGAGGATTCAATTCTTTATATTATTTTATTACTGAAACAGACTGCCCACTAGACATTATGAACATTCTCTAGAGAACAATTAGGTTTGCAATGAGTTATTTCACTTAGATTGCTACTTGGAATTAAATGTTTGTTTGTGTCATTATCTTAATATAATTCAATGTCATTTAAATGTGTTGAAGTGTCTTCATTCATGTAACTCGTTACCCTTTAAAAATAGGCTGCTTGAGAATCGTTTCTCCCCCATTTGACAGATAACAGATGCAGTGATTAATAAAGGTCATTATGCTACTTAGTCATGGAGAGCTTTTAATGACAATTACCTGAACATCTGCTAGTTTCATCACTGCAGTTATCGGAAACATCTAACAAAATATAGATGCTGTGCTTTGAAAATCTGGCTGAGGCTAATGTAAATCATTACTTAAGTATGTTTAAATATTCCCTTATGTTTTAAATAATTGTGAGAAGGCCCTTATCTTTCTGTAAAGTGAACAATCCAAAATGTCAATGGGACGCTGTTTTGGAATGGCTGTTCTTGATAATCCTGGCTTCCTGCAGCTGAATTCTCAGGGGCAGTGAGTCGTCTGTGTGCAGAATTGGTGGGGAAGCAATGGCTTTCATGCTTCTGGTCGCCATGATTGATTTGATTCAGAAATGTGAGGTTTGGAGTTGATGTGAAAAGAAGGAAAAAACTTAACCCAGACTCTGCAAAGAGTAGATATATTAATTTGGAAAAGTTTTTAGATTCTGCCAGGCATTAAAGAAGAGGCTGAACAACATAGTCTAATCTCATTTGAGTTGTTGCAAGTCTGAATTTCAGTATTAATAAGGCTTCATTTATTTCTAATTCTCCATTAATCCTAGGTTAGAGTCGTCTAGAGACCTCAACTGGAATGGGCTGTGTTGTAATCACCTTTTTTGTTGCTGTGACCAAAATACCTGACAGGCACAACTTAGAGGAGGAAAGGTTCATTTGGACCTACAGTTTTAGAGGTTCCATTTGCACTCCTTGAACAAAAGAACTATAAGATAGAAATCACCACAGGTTGCCAGGTAGGTAAAAGCTGCTCTCAGTCATGGTGGCCTGAGGCAGAGAAAGCACAGGAGGGGCTAGGGACATAATACAGCCCCCAGGACCATGCCACAGTGAGCCACCTCTCCCACCATGCCCACAGGGAGTCTTCCTGCATTGGGGGCTGCACTTTCCCAAACGATAATGGGGTACTTCCCAGGTTTCTGTTTCCTCTGTAGATCCACAACTTTTACTTTCTCAGGTCTGTGGGATTCACAGAGCTCTGTTTAGATTTTAACTTGTTGCTCCTCTCTTCCCCTGTGCTGTTTGTGAATAAGCAAATGCATTGAGAGTTAAGGGGCTCAGATTTGGGGCAGACTTCTCTTTGCTTTCTCTGTGGGTCTTGGCTGCTCGTGCTCTGGCTCATGCTCTGTACCCTGAGTTTCAGTTTTTAGCTTCCAGCTATGTAAAACTGAAAATTCTTTTGAGTTTTCTGTCCCCTACTAGTTCTTATTTGGCCAGCATTGTTAGTCTTTTCTTTTTTTCCCTTGTGTAGTTTCTTCTTTTGTTACCCATCTTCCTTCATTTCTACTGCCTGTGATACAAATGTATTATTGCACATCAAATACCATCTTTGGAACACGAGGTGACTTTAAGGAAGGAGGCTTTAAAGAGATAGGGAAGAAAGATTGAAGGAGTCTGGAGTCCCCATATCAGACTAGGATGATGTTTATCTAGATTTCTTAGCAGGAGAGAATTCGATAGCCGGTCTTGTTTTGGCCTTCTTATTTTAAGTTTTATATTATTCTAAGATAAACCTAACACTAATAAATAGAGTGATGATTGAGTGAATGGATGTATTTATTAACATAACATATTAAGGGTCATTGGTTTTCAAACTTTTATTTAGTTGTGACATACTTAGCAAATAACATTTACCTCAGTGAGTAGTCTCATCAGTGAGTTGTCTATTATTTCTGTATCTGTTGGGTAAGTGCAGTTGCCAAAATGACATCCATCTTAATTCCCATAGGAGGAAACATGGAAATTCAAGTTAGCAAGAGGATTATTATTGTAAAGAGTTGAATTCAAGTGTTAATCATTATTGGCATGTTACTTATGACATATCTACTAAATGGTCCTAATAGACCACACTTGGGAATTTTTGTACACTGCCTTGAAACAACTCTCTATGCAACAAATACTGCAATTCTGTGGCCAAAATGTGGTTATGGGTTCATGTAGTTATGGGGCAAATGAAAAAAACAAGGGATAATTGAGAAGCATATCAGGAAATTAGTGAGAAATTATATGTAGAGGGATGAAGAAAAAAGAAAATGTTAAAAATAACACCAACCTTCTGAATTTAAAGCCTGAGATAGCGAGGCTATTGATAGAAACAGGCAAATTAGGAAGGGGTCCCTTGCAAGGAAATAAATGTTTCATCACTTAATGTCAAAAATAGGTTTATTTGACATGTTACCTATTTTTATGTATGAATCTTCTACATAATGTGAATTGTGTGACAACAATTCCCACCCTAAAGAATATTGCAGACCTTCACCAAACCTGAGGTTGTAGTTAGCTATACTCTTATATATTCCATAGCAACCCCTATTTATAGACAGCATTTCAAGGACTGGTCTGTGATGCATGTGGAATAGCTGTGACCATATTGAAAACAGGAATTCATTGACATAAAGCAGCATTATTTCCTTATTTTGAAAAGGATTAGCATCTTAGAATTTATGGTAGTATCTGTTCACATTTTTGAGCCATACACTTAAGGATGACTCACTGATCTGACTCACTTGTTTAAGTACACTGTCGCTCAAAGGCTCTTTCATTCTGCTTTTCTTTTTCTGGTTTTTATTTCTCCTCAATGAATAGAATTATTGTAGAATTATTGTAGAAAATCTCACATTGCTGAATATACCCTTTGTTTCTTCTAAATTGGGGTATATATGCCACGCCTATGGGCAATAGAAAGCTCTTACTAATGATGGTTAGCACTTTGTTGTTTAGTCTTGGCAGGAAGTGTAGTATAGTGAGAGTTAGTAGTGTGTAAGAGTAGTGAGACAACAGAGTCTCTTGTTAACAGTATGAATGTATAAATACTATATTATTTATCTAGCAAAAATGTACATCTATTAACATAGGAATGTACTATAAATTTAGTTGTAGCCAATTAGAGCCTTGTCCAGGAAGTACCATCAGGCCTAATAAATATCTCTGTCTAACAAAACAATTGGGCTGGCCTAGTTATTTCAGAGTATTTGATCAAACAAAATTCTAGGGAAATACTTTGAAATAGTCCTTAGAATTTATGATAGGAGCTGACAGGCTCATAGGTGAGGAAATGTAGACAACCCATTTAGAAACTCAGTGAGCCTGTTACTGTGTGAAGACATTAGCACACAGTCAAGTGAGTAGGACTTGGAGTCAAGGAGGCCTGAACTTGACTCATGGCACCACCACTTAAGAGCTGTGCAACACGGAGCCGTAAATATGTCTTAGTTTTCTCATTTCTACCATGGTACCCATGTCATCAGGGTTGTGATAAGGATTAAACCAGGTGATTCATGTTTATTTATTTAATCGTTCACTAAGTTTATTGAGCATTAATTAGATGTACCAGACACTGTACCAGACTCTGGTTATAGTAGTAAATAAAATGACATAAATTCTTGGAGCTCAGTGGAGGAGACCTAAAACAAGTCAGTAAATACACAAAATAATTACAAATTTTGGTATTTTCTGTGAAGAAAGATATCAGGTGTCATAAAATAGAATACCTCACTAAGGAGGTTGTTGTAGTTTGAAAAGAAAAGAGTGATAGGAGTCAGCCACACCAGGAGTGAGTGGAGAGAGTTACAGACAGAATAAAATGTGGGATGGCCCTGGGGTACTGAGGCGAGGCCACTCTATGGGCCACCACTTAAAACCTGGAAGGAAGCAAGTAGCTTCTAAAATAGATGTCGTAGCCAGTGCACTGGAACGCCTGTGTGCTGTGGAGAAGGCCCTTGGGCCTCACTCAGCTCCTGGATGATTAGTTTTTGTACTGTTCATCTAAGTTTGGTGATTTGATTTTTATAACAGCCTAGAAGTGGCAAATTAGGACATAAATTCCTGAAAACAAGAAGTTTTGGTGTAGTAAAATAAAATTGAAAGTGATCAGTGATTATTAAAATCTGAAATGATGAGTCTTTTTCAGATTTATTGAGGTATAATTTATATACAGTAAAATTCATCTATTTAAAGCAGACAGCTTGATGAGTTTTGGTAATTATATATAGACAGGTAACCACCACTGTATCCTGATAAAGAAAAATTCCACTAAGAATCCTAAAACTTCTTTTTTTTCTTGTGTCAGTTTGCTCTGTCCACCAGCCTCAATAATTTTGTCACTGTAATCCTATAATTCTTTCACTATAGTTTTGTGTTTTCTAGAATTTCATATAAATGGAGTCATTCAGGATGAAGTCTTTTGTGTTTGACTTATTTGTGTTGTTGCGTGTTGTCCACAGTTTTCCACTTTTTGTTGTTTAGTAGTATTCCAAAGTATGGATGAACAACAATATGCTAACTATTTACCAATTGATGGCCATTTGGGTGGTTTTTAGTTTGGTTTCTTTTGGACACATACCTGGCAGCAGGATTGCTGAGTAGTATGGTAAAGTTTATGTTTAGCTTTTTAAGACACTTCTTCCTTTTTTTAATGTGACTGTAACATGTTGTCTTGTCACTAGGACTGTCTAAGAGTTCTAGATGCTCCACATCCTTATCAATACTTGCTATTGTCAGTCATTTTAACTTGCTCATAGTGGCATTTCAGTGTGATTTTAATTTGCGTTTCTTTAATGACTAGTGGTTGGTATTGAACATCTTTTATATATTTATTGGCTATTATATATCTTCTTTTGTGATATGTCTGTTCAAAACTTTTACTCATTTAAAAAATGGACTATTTTTCTTCTTAATATGTCAAATTATAAGAATTCCTTATGTATTCTGGATATAAGTCCTTTATTAGATATGTCTTACAGATATTTTCTGTGAGTTGTCTCTTTCTCCACCATTTTCTTAATGGTATCTCTTTTTTATGTTCATTTATTGGTGCATTGTAATTATACATTTTGATATATGTCAGGGTATCAACATCATACATGCACACATTGCTCATTTAGCCCTCCCTTCAATCCCACCCTATTCCCTCCCCCTTCCCTCCCTTTCATGCTCCGAATAGTGACTGAGTCTTACAAGTTTGTGTATGTACATCATGTGCTATAGTGTGTTTCCCTCCACCACCCTCCCAACTCCCTCAGTTAGGTCACCTTCTTTGTCCATCTATTTTGATGAGATCTATTTTTGTCAATTTTTATGGTTTTTGTTTATTTTAGTTAAAAGAAATCGTTACCTAATCCAGTGTCATAAAGAAAGATTTTAGAAGTTTGATTTGCTCTTACATATAGACTTATGATTTACTTCAAGTTAATTTTTGTGTGCTATATAAAGTCCAGGCTCTCGCTGAAGGAATCTATAGTTATTCCAGAACCAGTCTATAGAATTCCAGTCTATTCTTTGAAAAGACTTGTCTTTTCCCCATTGACTTACCTCTGAACCTGGGGAGATTTTGCTATCATTTGTAACCCTCTTTTTTCAGCAAGAATTTAAATCTGACCACAGAGCTCATTTAAATACGAATAAACTTATTTTGTAGTCTCACTGCTGAGTGTACAGGAGGTGAGAACAGTGAAGGGAATTGCTTTTTGGGGCTGATTCCAACTAATAGGAAACACTTGTCTATAAGGTGAGGTGATGGTAACTTAGGGTTTGTACTCATGAAGGAGGAAATTCTATATCCTGTCAGTGATAAGTGATTCCTGATATATGATTATCATTAGGAAAATGAATTAGAAATATACTAGAATAAATGTGGGTTTGTTTACAGTCACACACTAAAAGCAAAACTGGATCCATAGAAGAAAAGTCTATAGTGACTACTTAATTTAATGAGAAGGAAGAGATATAGGAATATACACAAAATAAAGTAGCTGCTTTGGGTGCTCTTTGAGTCCACATTTAAAAAGGTTTTGAATGAAAGGTGGAAGAAAAGGCTTTATAACCAGTAAGGAATGAAAAAGAGTACCAAGTACTTTAAAAAAGGAGAGAACAGCAAAGTGCAAACAAATGAATCAACATCTGCAAATAGTGTGGAATATGATAAAAACACTTTAAAAAGCATATTTTGGATCCTGAAAATCAGGTCACTGCTACTCACAGCAGAGCACCTGATGTAAACATGATAGAGAAAGCGGTAAGGCCCAGACTCTGTTGCTCCCATTTGTTCTGGTGGTGGCTCTTTTGAAAGCAGAATTATTTTTAAACAAACAAAGAAAAAAAAAAAAAAGAATGGGCAGAAATGAGAATTGAAGCCCAAGGTAGATTAGGAGATAATGTGACCCTTTCACTTTAGATCTTCAGGATGAGGTGAGTTATGGTCGTAAACTGTCTATTTTGGATTTTTTTTCTTTTTTGGGCAGTACTGGGGATTGAACCCAGGGGCATTCTACCTCCAAGCTACACCCCCAGCCCTATTTTTTGTTCTTTATTTTGAAACAGGTCTCATTAAGTTGTGGAGGGCCTCACTAAGTAGATGAGGCTGGCTGCTAACCTGTGATCCTCCTCTCTCAGCCTCCCAAGTATGGGATTATAAGCGTGCATCTCCATGCCTGGCTTATTTTGGAATAATTTTGAATAGTCTTTTAAGGGTAGTATAACATGGAGAAGGTACCAGAAGACTAAACTCCACGGAGAGGAGCACAGATAAAGTCTGGTAACTAGAAACTGTTGAATTTCATGCTAGTTCAAATCAGAATTCTAGCTTGCTTTCATTAAATTATGACTTATGCTGGGCATGGTAGTGCACACCTATAATCCCAATACTTGGGAGGCTGATACAGGAGGATCTCAGGTTTGAGACCAGCCTCAGCAACGTAGTGAGATTCTCAGCAACCTAGTTAGACCCTGTTTCAAAAAACAAAAAATAAAAAGGGTTGGGGGTGTAGCTTGGAGGTAGCATGCCCCTGGGTTCAATCCACAGTACCAAAATAAATAAATATTATGGTTTATGAATGGCATTAAAAGGAAATAATAATCTTTAAGAGCTTTTTGGGGGTATAAGAAAACCAAACTAATAAACCTCTTTTTTTGATTTGTTTTCACTTAAAAGGCAACCTAAGGAAATGTTGGCAACAGGTTTTGTTTGGGTGTTAGAAAGGTATTTAATAAATCTTCTATGATCCTACCATAGACTGTAAGAAGAAATTATGGTAGGAGAACGGTCATGTAAAGATTTTATAATTGGTTGATAGAACATATCTAATTTATTGATGTCAGTAAGAATGAAGGCCTTAGCCAGTGTGTCTTCGGGTTTTAGCTTCTTCAACTAAATTTAGTTTATTCAATAACTAGAATGAAAGCCGGGTGTGGTGGCGCACGCTTGTAATCCCAGTACTGGGGAGACGGAGACCTGAGGATCTGGGTTCACGGCCAGCCTCAGCTACTTAGTGAGGCCCTCAGCAACTTCGTGAGACCCGGTTTCAAAATAAAGTATAAAAAATAGGGCTGGGGGTGTAGCTTGGAGGTAGAAAGCCCCTGGGTTCAATCCCCGGTACTGCAAAAAAAAAAAAAAACCTAGAATGAAAATTTAGTTATAATTATTAGATTTATGAAGGGAAGGGGGAGGCACAAAGTTGATAGAAGTAACTAATAGGGTTATAAAATTAAGATTTATGATGATCTTTCTAGACTAGCATCATAGACCAAAATGAAAAAAGATTTAGATAAAAACAATAAAATGTCAAGTTCTGAGTCTGGTATGGTGGCGCACACCTGTAATCTCAGTACTTGGGAGACTGTGACAGGAGGATCATGGGTTGGAGGCCAGTCTTAGCAACTTAGTGACACCCTTAGCAATTTAGAGAGACCCTGTTTCAAAATAAAAAATGAAAAGGGCTGGAGGTGCAACTCAGAAGTAGAGTACCCCTGAATTCAATCCCCAGTACCAAAAGGAAAAAAAAATAATAAAGTCAAGTTCTATACTGAGATCAAGAAAGTTGCTAAGTGAGGACTGAAAGATTTTAATTAAGTTAATGGTAATATGAACCCATTAAACTGTTGGCCAGCTTTGGGGAAGGGGGAGAGATGCTTGTTTGTAGATCAAGTGCTGCCATTCTCACATCAGACCTACCCTATTTTGAGGTATTGTGTTGAATTGGGGAGTCAAGTTTCAAAGAAGACTTTAATAAATGTCATGTGTTGAACAGTGTGAATATGTCAAAGATTTGTATTTATAGGCCTGTCATGTGGAGAAGCCTAATTTTGTTTAGGACTAAAAGGAAAACCTTTCTAATAATAATTAGAACATTTCAAGATGGAATAGGCTGACTTGTGATCTTGTGAGATTTTCAACCCTGGAAGCAATAAAGGAGAAATTGAGTGACCATCTATTAAGAGATGTTTTAGGGGGACATCACTATTTATGGGAAGTTGAGCTTTAAGTTTCTTTTTAGCTTTTTTAAAAAATTAACTTTTGCTTACTTAGATACTTCCATAGTCAATGTTATCAGTAAATCTTGTCCGTAAGGCTTTGCTAATAATAATAAATACTGTTTAGATAGTACTTAAATTTTTAAAAATGCTCTCATTAGCCTGATTAAGTGTTATCTTCACAAGAATTTTATGAGTTGGGCAGGAAATATTTTATAACTATTAGACAGCTGTAGCTTAATGATTTTTAGTCTGCACTCTAGATTCTGCCTGTGTTCAGATCCTGCTCTGCCACCTGCTGTGAGACATTTGGCTATTTCAGGGGGTGTCCATTTCCCTCTTCTGTGATTTGTTGATAATAATAGTGACTAAAATATAGAGTTGTTTGAGTTTACATGTGATAATGTGCTAGATAAAATATGATTAGAGCTGGGCATGGCGGCGCATGCCTGTAATCCCAGTACTTGAGAGTCTGGGCAGGAGGAGTCTGTGTTGAAGGCCAGACTCAGCAATTTAGTGAGGCCCTCAGCAGCTTAGTGAGATGCTGTTTCAAAATAAAAAATAAAATAGGGATTGGGATGCAGCTCAGAGGTACAAAGCCCCTGGGTTCAATCCCCAGGATTTCCCCACCCATCCAAAATATGTTTAGAACATTATAACATGCTTCAAACAGTACCTGACATATAGTAGACAGTTAGTAAATGTTAGCTAATCTAAATCATTTTTCTTTTATAGATGAGACCTTGAAACAAATTGTTACTTGACAAAGTTTACATCAATAAGTGGTAGAGAGTTATTAAGAATTCTTTTGAGCTGGACAAAACCAAAATTAGAAATGAAGTAAAATTACTAGTATATGGACCAATTTTGTGGAGCAGTATTGATTTGTGAAGTGAATCAGTCTCAGACTGTTGTAAAGCAGTTGACTGTAGATTTGGGAAAGCTAGAGTTTGCATGTGTTTACAGACATGCACACATTCCAGACATAATTCAGCAGGAAAGCCTTTTCTAAAGTATATTATAAATGAAGATAGCCACATTTTTCATAAGATTTATAGTGCTTGATAACATTTAAAAGGAAATAGGCAATTAATTTTAGTTTCTGTTGGCATGCCCAGTATAGTTGCCAAGCAATTGAGCTTCTGATTTCTAGATGTGCTTAGATTTCTGGAAGAATATAAGCCAAACTGAAGACATCTCCTAGAACAAAAAGCCAGATTGGCTCTTACTTATAATACTGGAATATTATAAGTAAGAGGCTGATCTTGCTGAAATTCTGTTCTAACTTCAGATTAAGTCATTAATTGCTCTGTAGTGTTTCTGCTCCACGTTAGAAGAGTTTATACTGTGCAGTGACATAGTTAGCCTCTGTAGATTGTGCTCTGTGCTTTGAGAAGGGTGGCTCCTTTTGCCTGTCTCTCATTTTAAACACATCTCTTTTGAGAAGGATTCTTTTATTCATTTGCAAGATTATAAATATCTTTAGGCCAGGAATCCTGATTATCTGTTCTCAGTATTTTCAAAGAGCCCTGCATATAGTGAGTTCATGAAACTGTCAAGCATTGATGATTTTATTGGAAACTAAAGGACTCCACCAGCTTAGCTGTTTTAAAATTGATCAATTAAAGTAACTTGCCATTAACAATGACGGTAATAACAATGAGGGTAATATAACCTGTTTGTCAGCAAGTTTGTTAAAGCCTTTTGTGTATATTAATCCCTTGCCAACCTTGAAAGTTATGTTCTTGAAAAAGACTGTTGTTAGCAAAACTATTATTGGCAAATCTATGCTTGACAAGATCAATAGCATATGGAAAATAAAAGTTTAAAGGAAAAAATGCCTTCTAAAAGGTTCTAAAGACATTTATTAAAATATAATAAATGAAAGTCCTAAAGGCTTTCAGAACAACTCAGATTTGTTTCATCTGGTAGGTACATTGATTAGGGAAGTTGTAGTCTGATCCCCTGAGACAGATTCTTCTGTAAATTTTGCTATTTGGCTTGCACATATTTATAAAATATTTGGACCAGCCCTTAATAACATAAAATATAATGCCTTTTGCATATGTATGATAATCTTTTAAGATTTGCAGGTTTAGCAAAGTGCTGATCCTTTTACAAATTATTGCAGTGATCAAGGATATATTTCTCTGGGCTTAAGCTTCTGTTCATATATTGAGAAGGTGGAAAATAGGTGCTTAATCTCTCTTTTCTGCTCATTCTGTCCCCACCCCTGCCTGCATGGCCCGCATGGCCTGCTGGAGGAGGAGCCATTAATTGGTTTTCCTTTGGTCATAGGAGAGAAGTGGTAGTTATGCACTTGGCCATAGTTTCTAGCTCTTTGAATTTACATTCTTCACTTCCTTAGTAAAGAAAGACAGTGGGTGGAGGAAGGCATTGTATTCCAAAAGGCTTAGCTGCCTTCATACCTGAGTCTCCCCCATGGTTCACATCACTGGGAATATGTGAGGCGTGGCAGAGAAGGGAAGGTTTACTGTAGGAAGTTTCTGTGCTGGAGTGGTGCTAAATCTATAGCGTTTTTCTACAAGAGGGATTTTTTTTCGGCTAACATTATCTTTATAATTGTTAAAAAATGATTTTTGTGTTTTGATTAGGTAATACATGGTAAACAATTCAAGGCATACTAAAGATGATAGAGTGAAAAATAAAGGTCCCTTCCATTTAGCCACCTAGTTTTGATCTCCCCCAGGACAACCACTGATTAACGGTGTGTGTTGGTATATCTCTAACCCCCCACAGTTCACAGTGCTGCTCAGAACTATGCCTGTGGGCCCCACCACACTTAACAATAAATCTTAGAGATGGACCCAAATCAGTGTAGATAATTTTGCTTCATGATTTTTAATGGCTGAATTGATAGACATTTATGCTGTTTCCAATTTTTTTCTGTATTGTGAAGTTGATTATGCTTATTTTCTTATAAGCGAAGAATTTAAATTACTGCTAATAAGTATGTTCTGTTATTTCAGCTAGTTTACTCAATGAATTGGATACAGTGCTTTCTTAGAAATGTTTCCAGAACAAGAACGATGGCAGATCTCTTATGTAAAATGTTTTATTGCCAGCATGTTTGGAATGTGGTGATATTTTATGTGGAAATTGGCATAAACTCATCCATCAAGTATAGCATTCTGGAAGAGGCTTTTCTCCCCATTTGTGACTTCTTCATAGAGTTTACTCTTTCCCCGCTGTTTAAAAATTCCTTTAGGACCTGATTGAACCTTCTGTATGTTAGGCCATGTGAATTAAAGGTGGGGCATTGAGTTGAGAATGGGATGTATAGGTTACTGTAATGCAGCCTAAATAGGAATTTTCAGGATCCCCAGGCAAGGTGTCACTTAGAGCCCAGTGGCAGCCCTTCCCCTTCTGTCTTGGATCACTTTAAGAGTGTTGTTTCTATAAAGTTCTGAATGTGGGAGTGTAGGTTTCTTTGGAAATTTACATTCTACTATTTTTTTTCTCAAATATATTCACTGTCAAGAAGGTAATATATAGGTAGATTATATAGTTGTTTCTTAATATTGGAGGAATAAGTACGTGGATGTGATTAGGTTTGTTTTAGAATTTGTCTTTTGACCAGAATTTACATAATTTAAAAATGGCTTACAATAACCATTATCTTGATTATTCACTTCTCAATGACCCAGGCAATAATGAGTGAATACCCAGGTAAGGATGATATGTTAATAGTAACAAAACACAAGTTAAAGTT
Organism: Glis glis; assembly: GCA_004027185.1. Classification (NCBI taxonomy): domain Eukaryota; kingdom Metazoa; phylum Chordata; class Mammalia; order Rodentia; family Gliridae; genus Glis; species Glis glis. The sequence goes on from PVJS01044786.1 coordinate 16,259, forward strand.
TTACTAAGTTTATGTAACTTCTTTATGGCATCAAACTAATTTCTAATCCTTAAATCCATTATTATCATTATTCTTTTTTTTTTTTTGCGGTACCGTGAATTAAACCCAGGGGCGTTCTACCTCCGCGCTACACCTCTGGCCCTATTTTTTATACTTTATTTTGAAACTGGGTCTTACGAAGTTGCAGAGGGCCTCACTAAGTAGAGAGAGAGAGAGAGAGAGAGAGAGAGAGAGAGAGAGGAGG
>PVJS01044787.1:0-16511 GCA_004027185.1 Glis glis
CGTGCTCTACCACTGACCTGCATCCCCAGGCCCTTTTACATTTTATCTTGAGACAAGGTCTAAGTTGCCCAGATTGGCCTCAAACTTGTGATCCTCCCGCCTCAGCCTCCCATGTAGCTAGGATTACAGGCATGCACCACCACACCTGGTAAGACCACCATATTTATTATGAAAGTCCAGTGAAAGGCTAGCAGGTTTCTGTCCATATGGTACTTTAAAAAGCATGGAGTTTAATATGGTTTATATGCATCATAAAATTACTAGCAAAGTGGTAATACTACAAATTTTAGGGGTACAGATGAACTCATATCAGTTTGAGCTTTTTTTTTTGTGGTACTGGGGATTGAACCCAGGGGCATTCTACCTCTGAGCTACACCCCAGCCCTATTTTTTATTCTTTATTTTGAAACAGGGTCTCACTAAGTTGCAGAGGGCCTCACTAAGTAGCTGAGGCTAGCCGCGAACCCGGATCCTCCTATCTCAGCCTCCCAAGTACTGGGATGACAAGCGTGCACCACCACGCCCGGCCTCCTGGATCATTTCTTGCACGCCCTCCACCGTGCTCTGACGCTGGGAGGTCTCACTAGTGCCACGTGAAAGGCTGGGTGTAACTGGCCTTCTGAAGCGAGACTGAGGGGCACCTGCGAGCTCAGTGGTCCCTGCATCCTGAGGACCCCTCCGCCTCTGCTGGCTCCTGCCGACTCCATCAGCTCCCCCACTCTTCATTTAGCCTCCTGTCTTCTCAGAGGGAGGGAAGCAGGTGGTTTACAGATCCTTGTAAGATCACTGACCCTACAGCTTCTAGACTCCAAATACGGGATCTGAGTGAAGACAATATTTATTAGGAAGTTCAATTTCTTGGAAGTTCAATTTCTTGGAATTTCTTGGAAGTTCAATTACTTGGTAGGCTGAGACAGGAGGATCAAAGGTTTGAGACCAGCCTCAGCAACTTAGTGAGAACCTCGGCAACTTAGTGAGACCCTGTTTCAAAATAAAAATAAAAAATGGCTAGGGTATAGCTTGGAGGTATAATGCCCCGGGGTTCAGTCCCCATGCAGATTGTGTGCCTCAGGGGCACTACAAACACCAAGGCCACCGGATGAAAGGCCTGCAGCCAGGGGCCACTGGGGGGGGGGCTCTTTCCCACCACACAAACCTCCAGCTCCTCCCCTGGCTGGTGTAGACAGTAGGTAGAAGATGCAGGATGTGTGAGCCCTTGGAAGTATGTTTTGTTAAACAGGGCTCCCCCAGCGCTCCATTGCTGTGGTCCCGCCCCCTCAGGCTCCTAAGTCCGGTGCTCACTTGTCCACCACCTGGGGCTGGGGCTGTGCATTCTGGACTTGCTAAGCAAATGCGGCGGGCCAGGCTGGGGCAGGGTCCCCTCTCTGGGAGCGGCGGGCCGGGCTGCTCCCTTCCCAGACAACTCAGGCTGAGGCTGCCTTTCCTGGGGGCCGTCTTCAGGGGGATGTGAACAGCAGACAGAGCCCGCCCTCATGGCGCTGGGGCACAGGTCGATGGGGGCCCATTTCCTGGACAGTTTTTACAACCACACCAAGGCCCAGGAAGCCCAGGGTGCTGGTCTCACCCCAGCCCCCCTATATAATCCCGGGGAGCTGCAAAGACCCGAGGCCCGGGCTGCACGCCAGGCCAACTCCAGCCAGCCGCTCCAAACGAAAAGAAGGTGGTCTCCCTGGACGTGCTCCTGGAACCCCCAGCTTGCCGTGGACTGGATCTTGGGGGGGTGGGGAGTGATCTAGCCTGTCCCCAGGGTGGAGGGGGACCCCAGCCCTGGGCGTGGGTGGCGCAGTCCATCGGTCAGTGCAGAGCAGGGTGCGTAAGCGCAGGAAGGACGGAGAGGAGAGGGGAGAGGCCGCTCCAATGGGGGGGCGCTTGGCTGGGGGAGCAAACCCTCTGAACCATCGGGACTGGTAGTGGGTGTCACCCCTGGTCCTGGTCCTGGGGCGGGGTGTCTGAGAGCAGGGAGGGGCCGGCCGGGGCCTCACGTCTTCTCCCGTCTCCGGTCCTGGTGTCTCTCTCTGTTCACGGCTTCCTGGGAAAAAGACACAGAGCCGTGGTTTCTGAGTCCCCTTGCCAAGGACATCCCCGAGCCGGGGCCAGGCCTCAATGGCAGCCGCCTGATACATGGGAATTGGAAATCTGGATTGCACTAGAAGCCAGTGGGGTCCACACCACTCTTCAAGGTTTCTTTGATGCTCTGCGGATGGAATTGTCTTGTTTTTTCTTATTTTTTTATTTTGGTACTAGGGATTGAACCCAGGGGCATTTTACCTCTGAGCTACATCCCCAGCCCTATTTATTTATTTATTTATTTATTGTGGCACTGGGGATTGAACCTAGAGGCATTCTACCTTTGAGCTACACCCCCAGCCCGATTTTATTTCTTATTTAGAGACAGGGTCTTGCTAGGTTGAAGAGAGTCTCACTACTTGCTGAGGCTGTCCTCGAACCTGCGATCCTCCTGTCTCAACCTCCCAAGTACTGGGATTACAGGTGTGTGCCACCATGCCCAGCTTTATTTTTTATTTTCAAACAGATCTCACTAAGTTGCTAAGACTGGCCTGGAACCTGCAATCCTCCTGTCTCAGCCTCCCAAGTACTGGGATGACAGGTGGGCGCCACCACGCCCGGCTCTTGCAAATGGAATTTTCTGCTGGGACGTGATAAGAGGCTTACAGACCTCTCAGCGAGGGGACGGGGCGGAGGAGTCCCCAGATCACTGAAGACAGTTGTGCAGTTTGCACACTATACAAGAGGACAGCGCCTGATAAAGGGGTAGAGAATCCATAGATGTGACGGTCTTTGTTCAGTTTTCCTGCAGTTGGCAGTCACAGGTCTTGCTCTAGTAAATTCAGGTTCACCATAGCCCGGCTGCTGGCCATAAATTCTCCAGGCGGGGGCGCTATTTCCTCCGTTAACATGGCTCCCTAGGGCTCCTGTTGACCTTAACTGTCACCAGGAAGGGGAAGGCCGGGGTGGACGTGAAGCGGGTCAGGGCAGGAATTCCACACCTCAGAGCAGCTGTATTCCTGGATCCGGCTGGGATGCGGCCTGTAGGTGACCCAGACTGTGTCGGATGTGGAGAGCTGGGGGAAGCTGAGCGGGCAGGGAGCAGGCCTGGACGGGAGGCATGCACGCGTGGGGAGAAAGAGACAGAGAGGGAGGTCAGGAGAGCGCCAGGCCCCGCCTTCGCCTGCTGTGTGACCCTGGCCACGTCACCTGCCCTCTCTGAGGAACCGCAAGAGCCCACCTCAGAGAGATGCTGGGGTGAGGGCTTGCACATGGCTGGATCATTTTCAAGTCCCCATAATTTTCAAATCTGTTGTTCTGTTGCAGAAACCCCGTGATGGCTGCCCGGCACCTCGTGGCAGGGCCCCGAGCCAGCCTGACTGTCCCCGCCCGGCTTGGTGGGGACATTTATCATAGCAATGTTGATAACAGCAAAAAGTTGGAAACAACCTAAATGCCCATCTGTCCATCTGGAGGGGATGCGCCGACACCAGCGGAATACCATGTGTCCATTACAAACACGGAAAGAAGGAATGATATTCTATTTAGTGCAAAAGCAGGCTATAAAAATGTATGTAGCATATAATACCATTTTCATAGAAATAAAAAATACATGTCTGCATATGCTTTGAAAATATGGAAAGTTATTCGCCAAGATATTAACATCTGGGTGGTGGGATTTCTGGCAATTTTTACTTTCTTTTTATACTTTTCTAAATTTGACACTGTTTTGTGTTTTTTTTTTTTTTTGAAATGGATGCGTGCTGTTTTCAAAACCAGAAAAAGCTCATCCTATAAAGAACGCAGGTATAAAACCAAAAAAAAAGTGAATAAGCCAGGGACGGTGGCGCATGCTTGTAATCCCAGGACTTGGGAGGCTGAGGCTGGAGGATCCAGGTTCGCAGCCAGCCTCAGCTACTTAGTGAGGCCCTCCACAACTTAGTGAGACCCTGTTTCAAAATAAAGAATAAAAAATAGGGCTGGGGGTGTAGCTTGGAGGTAGAATGCCCCTGGGGTTCATCCCCGATACCGAAAAAAAAAAAAAAAGTGAACAATGTCTCTTCCCAGTGATACTTAGGTTGTGCTGCCCAGTGTCATGAAGAGGAGGACTTGTTTCTTTGTGTTCCTCCTCCATGTGTTCAGAGACCCTCTCTCTGCTCATTTCTCTTGGTGCCCCAGGCTTTCGAGCTGCCCGGGACCGCCCCCCCAAATGTCCCACACAGGCCTGAGGACTAGTCATAGGACCTAGCGTGTCTTTGGTACCCAGAATAACGCAGGATGCTTGCACGTTCAGCGTCTCATTTAGCCCCAAATAACCATGGGACGAAGGCCGGGCAATTGCTCTAGGGAGAGACGGAGTCTTCCATTACGTAAAATGACTTGCCCAAGTGGAGACATTGTAATGTCTGACTCCCACTCCAGTGCTCCTGCCACCTTGGGAGGCCCTGTCACTTAGAGGTAACATCAAGACGGTAGTGACAGCCAACTTGGATTGGATCCTGGCTCTGCCACCGATCAACTGTGTGACTCTGGACTGGTTACTTAACCTTTCTGTGCCACAGTGCCCTGAACATAAGCTCTATATATGTTTTAGCTATTATTACATTCACATTTTTTTGTTTTGTTTTGTTGTGGCACTGGGGATTCTACCTCCGAGCTACATCTCCAACCCTATTTTATTTTTATTTAGAAACAGGGTCTCACTGGGTTTGCTGAAAGTCTCACTACTTGCTGAGGCTGTCCTCGAACCTGTGATCCTCCAGTCTCAGCCTCCCAAGTGCTGTGATTACAAGCGTGTGCCACCAAACCTAGCTTACATTCACATTTGAATAAGGGGAACTTCCAAGAAGAGACTTTCTCATGGAAGAAATGTGGGAGGAGTGTGTGTGTGTGTGTGTGAGTGTGTGTGAGTGTGTGTATGTGTGTGTGTGTGTGTGTGTGTGTGTGTGTGTGTGTGTGTGTTTTACTGGGGATTGAACCACCCAGAGGCATTCTACCTCTGAGCTACACCCTCCGCCCTATTTTATCTTTTGTTTAGAAACTGGGTCTCACTAAGTTGTAGAAGACCTTGCTAAGTTGCTGGCTGTGAACCTGGATCCTCCTGTCTCAGCCTCCCAAGTACTGGGATTACAGGCGTGTGCCACCACACCTGGTGAAATGCAAGGATTTTGACAGACATGGTAGCAACTAGGAGGATGTGGGCAGGATGGGTTTGAGTCCACCGAGAGACCCTGTAGGGTTGTTTGTTATGCAGCATTATCATAGCAGCAATAACTGACTGATACAACCTGCATCAGAGTATAGATTTGAACCTCTGATTAGACAACAGTACTGATTAATGTATGGGACACCTGCCCTTTAGCTTTTATTCTGGCCTCTTTCCTGTCATTGGCAGGGATGTCAGCTGGGGACCAGGAGTCTGCTCAGGACCTAGCCCACGAATGTGACAGTGTTGTTTGTGGTTGTGGTCGGGGAGGAGCTGAGCAGATCTGTCCTCTTCCTGGATCCCTTCCTGTTCTCTTTCCCCAGCATTTTTGAGCTCCTTTCTAGTCTAACCCGTAATCCAGGAGGAACACGCGGGTGTGCCCTGCTTCCTGAGCTGCTCTGAGAGTCTCCTCCCTGCCAGCCGCCTCCCCCACCCTCCACGTCCTTATCTGTCCCGACTTGGCTTGGGCTTTTGGCTCCCAGGGTGAGACCCACCCTCCTCTATCTGATCCCTCCCTTCCGGGGACCCAACTTGAGACAGGGGCAGCCGGGGAGGCTGTCGCCCTCTCATTAAACTCTCACGACCTTACGAGCCGAGCCGGTATCTTTTGGAGGCCGAGAGAGACCCCTGAGCCAGGCCGGGGCCCCGTGCCCCCCACGCTTCGACTGTCCCCGGGGGGTCCCGGGGAGGATCACTGTGCTCACTGTGATTTGCTGCTTGCTTTCCTGGGCCACGCGGCTCTGGGGAAGCCCTTCCTGGAGCCGCTCGTCCTGGGCTTGCTCCTCCTGAAAACCTTGTTCGCCCAGTTCCCGTCTCCGCCGGCTGGGCTCTCCCTGGCAAGACACAGGAGGTGGGCAGATTGTTAATGGCCTGTCCTGCCTTGCTGCTCCCAGGGTCCTGGGGTCCTCACAGGGCAGAGCGCCAGGGCGGGCTGAGCGTCGGGGCCCCGCCAAACACTTCTGTTTATCCGTGGATATTTACCTAGGAAACATTGTGCCAACCGGGGGGATGAAACTCAGACTTTTATACAGGTCTATGCAAATGTAAGGAGTTTAAATCATGCAAATGCAACACATAATTTATGCCTTGGCTCAGAATTATTAAATTTAGACAAACTCAGTCAAAAGTTTTATTAAGTTTTAAAGCTAGGCGCAGTGGTGCATGCCTGTAACTAGGTACTTGGGAGGCTGAGACAGGAGGATCGCAGGTTCAAGGACAGCCTCAGCAAGTAGTGAGACTCTCATCAACCTGGCAAGACCCTGCTTCAAATAAAGAATAAAAAAATAGCGCTGGGGGTGTAGCTTGGAGGTAGAATGTCCCTGGGTTCAATCCCCAGTACCACAAAAAAATAAAAATAAAAAAGTTTTATGGTTTAAAGCCAGGCATGGTGGTGCACGCCTGTAACTAGGTACTTGGGAGGCTGAGAGATGAGGATTGCAGGTTTGAGGTCAGCCTCAGCAACTTGGTGAGACTCTGATCAACCTGGTGAGACCGTTTCAAAATAAAATAATAAAAAATAGGGCTGGGGGCGTAACTTGAAGGTAGAATGCCCCTGGGTTCAATCCCCAGTGCCAAAAAATAAAATAAAAATACAGATCCCCATAATTCCTCTCATAATTACTGCCAAGATAAAAATGGAGGACATATTATACAAGCCAGACAATTCACATGCAATGTGACAAAGATTTCCCTCGATTTGTAGCGCACAGGGCTCCCTGAGGCAGGACAGCGGGCCACCCGCCCTTCAGAGCGTGCCACACTGAGAGCAAAATCCAGGGAGGGATGCACCTGCCCCGGGGTCTCAAAGAAGGTGCGACCTGGCGTGCAGAGGGAACTGAAGAGAGCAGCTCGGTCCCCCAAACACGCTGACTCCCCCACAGCGCCCTCGCGGCGGGACGGAGAAGGGGCGCTCTGTGACACTCGAAGTGGTGGACTGTGGTCACATCAACTAGACAAGGATGTCGGAGTTCCCCGGCAGCTAGCGAGCAGTGCGTCACTTAGCCGGGCCCCTTCCCCTGAGCAAAGAACCGGCCGCGTTCCCAGGGGACCAGAAACTCACATGGCGCCAGGCTTGCTGCTGGTCACCTTCACCGTAACCGGAGGTGTGGCTCTCGGGGTATGTGACGAGGCGACGGGAGCTACGGCGGAAGAAAAAATACAGGAGACCAAGCACGGGAGACGTGAGTGAGATGGGGGGCGTCCTTGGTCCTTTTTGAAGTAACAGTAAGTAAGCGAGAGGGTTTAAAAACAGCCGGGTGTGGTGGCGCACACCTGTAATCCCAGGACTCGGGAGGCTGAGACAGGAGGATGGCAGGTTCGAGGACAGTCTCAGCAACTTAATGAGGCTCTCGGCAACCTAGGGAGACCCTGTTACCAAATAAGAAATAAAGTCGGGCTGGGGCGTAGCTTGGAGGTGGAGTGCCTTTGGGTTCGTTCCCCAGTACAAAAAAAAAATTGTAAAAAACTCTCTTGTTCTCAAATTCTCATATTTAGGACCAGAATCACGTGGTTGGATTTGGTTTTGGGGATTTTGTGGGGGGGGGGCGCTGGGGATTGAACCCAGGGGTATTCTACCTCCAAGTTACACCCCCAGCCCTATTTTATTTTATTTAAAAAAATAATTTTATTTTTTTATTTGGGCTGATGAGAGTCTCACTACTTACTGAGGCTATCCTCAAACCTGCGATCCTCCTGTCTCAGCCTCCCAAGGCCTGGGATTCCAGGCGCGCACCACCGTGCCGGGCAAGCGTTGTTCTTAAGTATGCTCTTTGAATGTTTTCAATGACTATAAGATGCATACTATATGAATTATAGCAATATGTTAATTATGTAATATATGTAAGTAAAGTAACACAAAACATATCTAGATTCCCCTCCCTGAAGTTCTTTGGCAGGGCCCTGCTGGACGTCCCTCACTGTCCCAAATCTCTTTGCCATGAGTCTTGGTCCTTTTATTTATGGATTTTCCTTGAGCTTTATGTAATTCTCCTATCCCCTAATATCACCCTGGCCATCACTGAATGACATCATTTATGACAGCACTAAACCCAAAAAGGCCCGCTCTGCCCGGCTCCTGTGGCTGCCCGGAAGTTGCTGCAGGACTCCAGTGTGGGCTGGACAGGGCTTCTCAACTTTACTACCGCGGCCATTGAGGGTCAGACAATTCTTTGTCGTGGGCTGTCCTGTGCTCATGACACAGGACGTTAGGAGGGTTTTTAGCAGCATCCCTACCTACTGAGTGACAACCAAAAATATCTCCGAATGGTGCTACATGTCTCCTGGGAATAAGATGGGTCCTCTCTGAGAACCACAGGGCTGTCTGTCCACCCTCACCATGAGCGAGAGGCGCCGGCTCAGGCCCCTCAAGTGGCCACCCGCACGCTTGGGCGCGGCAGCCGGTAAATGCATCGCACCTACTGGAAAGGGAGAGCGCACAGAAAATACTTCGAGAGACTCTTAATGTCCTTGTGTCTTTGTTTCATTGTGATTTAAAAAATCAAAATGCAGCCGGGCGTGGTGGCGCATACCTGTCATCCCAGTGCTTGGGAGGCTGAAACAGGAGGGTTGCAGGTTTGGGCCAGCCTTGGCAACTTAGTGAGGCCCTGTTTCCAAATAAAAAATAAGAAGGGCTGGGGGTGTAGCTTGGAGGTAGAATGCCCCTGGGTTCAATCCCCAGCACCACACACACAAAAAAAAAACCCACTATGGGAACAGCCACTCACCAGCCAAACATGAGTGGGTGGAGGAATCACATGGAGGGTTTGTAAAAAACAACAGACCCTTGGGCCCCTCTCCTCCGTTTGTGACTTAGTAGGTCTGTCATGGGACTGAGAATTGCCATTTCTAACAAGGTCCCAGGGGCTGCTGCTGCTGGGGCGGCAGGGGGACCACACTTGGAGAATCACGATGCTAAAGAAACCAACAGGTGGTGGTTGCACTGCCCCCTTGTGGCAGCCTGTTCTCATAACCGGCGGCGCCTCTAACCACCAATCCTCCTGCTCACAGCAGTGCTATGGGAGGCCAGCTTCAGCAACTCAGAGACTCTCTGACACTCAGCACCTTAGCAAGACCCTGTTTCAAAATAAAAAAATAAAAGGGGCTGGCGGTGTAGCTCAGAGGTAGAATGCTCCTGGGTTCAATCCCTAGTACCGTACACACACACACGCACGCATACACACACACACACGCATGCACGCGCACACACACACAGTGCTGCTCATCTGCTGGTGTGGAGCCGAGAAGCGGGAGGTCCGTACCTGGAGGCGGTTCCGGGCCCAGCTCCTCCACACGCGGCTGCACAGGCGATGCTGAAGGAGGACTTTGGGGCGATGTCCGAGTCTCCCCCACGGCTGACGGCCCCAGGGGTGGCCGGGGTGACGTGGAGGCTTGGGAGGGTGGGCAGCTGAGTGGCATTCCAGGGGGCCATACCTGCTGCTGAGGTGACCCGGGTGACAGCCCAGGAGGTGCGCCAGGTGACAAGCGCTCGGCTGAGATAGACTCGGGTGGCACCGGTGACCGGTCATCTGGAGACGGTGGCAATGATGACGCCGCTGGCCGTGCAGGCCCAGGAGGTGACGTGGGTGGCACCACAGGGCAGTGGCACGTGGCTGCAGGTGTCTGCACAGCTGGGGACACGGGTGGTGCGTCCCCCCTCCTGTCCCCTTCTGGAGGCTGTGTGGATTCTGGGAGGCCTGGTGGCCGGGGCTCGGGGCGCTCGTGGCCGAGGGCGAGCTCGATCTGGCAGTACACCTCCACGCGCGGGAACATCAGCCTCTTGGACGGAGAATTCAGGTAAGCGGCGTCTGGGGAGAGCGAGAGCCGGGTCACGGACGGCCTCTGCCCCGCCGCAGGCACCGGGACCTGGCGTCCTGCGTGGCTCCTAGGCGCGGCCGGGCTGCTCAAGGGCCTCTCACTGAATCGAGTGAGGACGATCGATGCGATGGTCCTGGACTCTGGGCGCCTGCAGTCTACACTGCCCGCCAGAGAAATCTAAGGAAGAAACTGGGGCCCTTACTTAATAATCGAGCAGCAATATTCACTCATTCATTGTAGCAGATGTGACAGTACCTGCGTATTATATATGTTATTATATATGTACCATATCATATTCTATGTGCACCCTACTGTAACATCTAGCGCTGTGAGGCATAAATAATAAAGTGAGGGGTGGACACAAACTCCCCCTCCCTGCCTTCCTTCTCTCTCTCTCTCTCTCTCTCTCTCACTTTCTCTCTCTCTCTTCCTTCCATCCTGTCTTTCTTTCTTTCTTTTTTTTTTTCAGACAGGGTCTCCTTAAGTTGCCTCCAACCTCGATCCTCCCATCTCAGCCTCCCAAGTACTGGGATTACAGTTGTGCGTCAATGCACCCAGCTTATTTCACAATTTTTCTATCAATCCAAAATTATTTTTTTTAAGTTCATTAAAGCTGGGCATGGTGGCACATGTTCATACTCTCAGGACTTGGGAGGTTGAACCAGGAGAATCACAGGTTCAAGGCCAGCCTTAGCAACTTAGAGAGACTCAGTTTCTTTTTTTTTTTTTCGTGGTACTGAGGATTGAACCCAGGGACATTCTACCTCCGAGCTACACCCCCAGCCCTAATTTTTATTCTTTATTTTAAAACAGGGTCTCACTAAGTTGCAGAGGGCCTCACTAAGTTGCTGAGGCTGGCTAAGAACCTGCGATCCTCCTGTCTTAGCCTCCCAAGTACTGGATTACAAGCGTGTGCCACCACGTCCAACGAGACCCTGTTTCAAAATGAAAAATAAAATAGGGCTGGGGGTGTAGCTCAGAGGTGGAATGCCCCTGGGTTTAATCCCCAGCACCACACACACACACACACACACACACACACACACAAGTTTATTAAAGGTTGGGGGGTGGGTAGGCAAGAGCAGACACTTCACCAAAGAAGGTATGGATAGTATATACACAGATAAGATGCTCAATGTCATTCATCATTAGAGAAATGCGAATTAAAACCACACTAAGATACCACCACACAGCTATTAGAACGGTTACAACTAAACAACTGACTATGCTGAGCTGTGAGAATTTGGAGACAATGAGCTCTCAGCAGGCCCTGCTGGTGGGAATGAGAAATAGTACAATGACTTTGGAAAACCGTTTGGAGGCTTCTTAAAAAGTCAAACATGTGTCCTGATTTGATATCCAAAATAATTCACCATAGAATCCTGAAGAGAAACACACACACCCGAGTGCATAGCAGCCCTGTTCACAAGGCCCAGCGTGGAGGCCACCCAGTGCCCATCGACACATGAGTGGATGAAGAAGACGTGGTACTTGGTGCTGGTTGAAAATCACCCCTGGCTTTGGCCGTGGTGGCGCACGCTTGTAATCCCAGCACTTGGGAGGCTGAGACAGGAGGATCCGGGTTCGTGGCCAGCCTCAGCTAGTTAGTGAGGCCTCCACAACTTAGTGAGACCCTGTTTCAAAATAAAGAATTAAAAAAAATAGGGCTGGGGGTGTAGCTCGGAGGTAGAACGCCCCTGGGTTCAATCCCCAGTACTGCAAAAAATAAGAAAGAAAGGAAATCACCGCTGGCTTTGGCCATGGTGGGGGTGAGATTTGGTGACCAGAGTTTTCGGGGGCCTCAGCTCACCACCCACTGCCCGGTGTGGGAGGGCCAAACCCAGGCCCACAGCCCTGCACGACTGTCCACGCTGTCTGGCCTCGGCCTCTAGCCTCCACCTCCTCATCTCTGTTTAGGACCTTGTTCGGGAGGGCACAGTGTCCCTGTCTTTCAAATAAAGTTGTCTGGCCCAGCGTGGTGGCACCCACTTATAATCCTAGTACTTGGGAGGCTGAGACAGGAGGATCACAGGTTCGTGGCCAGCCTCAGCTACTTACTGAGGCCCTCCACAACTTAGTGAGACCCTGTTTCAAAATAAAAAATAAAATAGGGCTGGGGGTGTAGCTCGGAGGTAGAATGCCCCTGGGTTTCCTCTTTAGTACCACACACGCACACAATAACTATAAAGTTGTCTAATTTTCGAAAAGAAAAGAAGGAAAAAAAACATGGTCTGTGTGTACAATGACTATTCCTCAGCCTTCAGGAATGTCGCATTCCGCGCCGTGGATGCTCCTGAGGACCTCAGGCTCAGTGAATCGGCGAATCACAAAGTCAAATCCTGCGTGAGCGGCTTCTAGAGCCAGCTAAGGAGTCACACGCCTGCCGCTCTACGAGGACGAAGGGGAACGGCGCTTTCTGGGGCCGGAGGAGGAGGACGGAGGACTTATTGATCAATGGGTGTGGAGTTTCAGTTTTGCAAGATGAATATGCTCTGGAGCTGTTGCACAACATGAACACAGTCAGCACTGCTGAACTGCACGCTTACAGATGGTTTAGATAAGCCGGGCGTGGTGGTGCACGCTTGTAATCCCAGTACTTGGGAAGCTGAGACAGGAGGATCTGGGTTCGCGGCCAGCCTCAGCTACTTAGTGAGGCCCTCCACAACTTAGAGAGACCCTGTTTCAAAATAAAGAATAAAACAGGGGTGGGGGTGTAGCTCAGAGGTAGAATGCCCCTGGGTTCAATTCCCAGTACCACACACACACACACACACACACGCACACACGCACACACGCACACACGCACACACGCACACACGCATGTGAGTGTTCGCAGCAGCTTCGTTCATAACAGCCCAAATCCTGGCACAACCTCATTGCCCACCCCCGGGGCAGATGAGCTGTGGTGTTCAGACAGTGGGAGGGGATGGATGGGGGAAAGGGGAAGGAACTATTTATACTCGCGACGACATGGGCGAATCTCAGAGTAATTATGCAGAGCGAAAGAATCCAGAGGAGAGAGAGTGCAATCTAAGATTCTGCTTGGCGAAACTCTAGAAAATGCAAATTAGTGTGGAAAGACAGAAGCAGCCGCGGCCAGGGCGTGGGGGCGGCGGGAGGCGAAAGGTCCCGAAGACACACGGCGGCCTGGCTAGCTTGTGGCCGTGGTTTCACAGGTGTGTGTGTGTGTGTGTGTGTGTACTTACCAGATGGTGAATGGGGGAAGGGAAGGCAGGGATGGGGGACAGTCTGGCCGGCACGCCTGGATGCCCGGTGGATATTCCGGATATGTCACCTGTGAGGCCAGCCTGGCTCCTCGTGTGGGCACCACGTCGCGTGGGGACGTCGCGCGGGAACGTGGGTTTCGAGCGGGGCAGCCCTTCCCTTTAACAGAGGCCGCCGCCAGAGAAGCAGGGATAATGAGGCGGACGTGCACCCTCGGGAGGGTGGAGGAAGAGGACGTCAGGATGTGCGTCGGAGGGCTGAGGGTGACAGTTTTTGGGGTGCAGCTTCTTGCCAGAGGTGACCCCATCCAGAAAGCAGCCAGGCTATTCCCAGCCAGCAGGTAGGGACCGAGAGCGTGGCTCTGGGCACCATAGAAATTTCTTTCTGTTATTATTATTAATTTTTTGTGGTAGTAGGGATGGAACCCAGGGGCACTGTACATCTGAGATATACCCCCAGCCCTATTTTATTTTATTTTATTTTATTTTATTTGCGGTACCAGGGATTGAACCCAGGGGCATTCTACCTCTGAGCTACACCCCCAGCCCTATTTTTTTTATTCTTTATTTTGAAATGGTCTCGCTAAGTTGCGGAGGGCCTCACTAAGTAGCTGAGGTTGGTCGCGAACCCGGATCCTCTGGTCTCAGCCTCCCAAGTACTGGGATTACTAGCATGAGCCACCACGCCCAGCCCTATTTTATTTTTTATTTGGAAACAGTTGGGGCCCGCCTCTCCAGGCCAGCACGGGCAGGGGCTCTTGTCCCTGGTGTGTGGATCACTGTGCACACCGAGGCTTACACACACAGAAGCAGTCGTGATAATTCTACATTAACAGCATAGCCTTGAGGGAATTAAGTGACATGAGAATGAAATTCTACAGGAAGGGCTGAGCTAGGTGGTTCCTAAACACAAGTTTGAAATTCATAAATACCCGCGTAGAAATTCCCGAGACACTCTCCCATGGCAACCCCAAAGCCCCCTTCCCACAGACGTCCTCGTTCCTGGCCTCGGTGGCCCGTCCTGGACAGGGCAGGCTGTGGGGTCCAGCTTTCCCTCCCGCCCCGCCTCCCCGGGGCCCGCGGGGTACTTACTAAGCCGCCGCAGGTACGACACGGCATCGTCGTAGCCCCGGTAGTAGTACTCTTGCAGGATCTGGGGGTGAGGGTACCAGAGGAGAACCAAGGTCGGGGCGATGGCGGAGCCCCCGTCCCCCTCCCAGCCATGCTCATGGTGGGCCGGCTTCCCCAGCGTGCCCACCCCGCGCTCCACCCCAGCCAGCTGCTACGCAGAACCGGGGAGCAAGCCCTGAACGCCGACCCAAGACAGGCTAGCGTGCCACACCATCACAGCACGCCAGGTGCCAGGTACCGCTGGGGGGACTGGGGCGCGCAAAGAGCAGAGTGTGGGGTCTGGGTTCCGATCCCAGTGCGGCCACTTGCGGGCTTTGTGGCTGTAGCCACCCGTGCCTCGATCTCTTTATCTGTGAAATGGGGACAGTGTGGCACCTCTGCAGAGGGAGCTGGGGGACTGTGTGAAAGACTGTCCACGGAGATTCTTTTAAGAAGGTCCAGATGGGGAATATTTGGGGCTTTGGTGGCCACATTCATTCAATCCCTGCCGCTCTGTTTCCTTTTTTTTTTTTTTTCTTGGTACTAGAGATTGAACGCAGGGGCATTCTACTTCCCGAGCTATACCCCTAGCCCTTTTTAAAAATGTATGTCTTTACTCGTTTATTTATTTATATTTTATTTTTTTGTTGTGATAGGGATTGAACCCAGGGACATTCTACCTCTGAGCTACACCCTCAGCCCTATTTTATTTTTTATTTGGAAACAGGGTCTCACTAGGTTGTTGAGGGCCTCACTAAGATGCTGAGGCTGGCCATGAACCTGTCATTCTCCTGTTTCAGTCTCCCAAGTACTGGAATTATAATAAGTGTGCACCACTATGCCAGACTTAGTTTTTTTTTTTTAAATAGTGTCTTGCTAAGTTGCTGAGGGTCTCACTAAGTTGCTGAGGCTGGCCTCAAACTTGCAATCTTCCTGTCTCAGCCTCCCAAGTACTGGTATTACAGATGTGCACCAACTGCACCTGGCTTCCTCTTTCCCTTTTCTTTTTTAACAATGCTTTAAAAATGGAAAACCCACTCTTAGCTCCAGGCTGTACCAAATCAAGGCACAGCCCTGTCTCACAGGGGAGGAAGCCGAGGCTGGGAGAGCGTAGGGGGCTCGCTTGGGGTCTCACATTGCTGGGCTGCAGACGCAGAAGAGGCTCAGAGGGGAAGGGCCCTGGTGGCCCTGGTGGCCTCGTGGCTGGATCCACCCTGCTCTGCCTCCCCCTCCCGCCTCCCTGCTGCTTACCACCAGGTCTGGGGGGAAGAGCGCGTGGGTCATGCGGGTGATGTTCTCCAGGGAGAACTGGAAGGAGCAGTTGAACATGCGGAAGTCGTGGAAGATGGCCGGACAGTCGCGGGGACAG
This sequence comes from Glis glis, assembly GCA_004027185.1. Taxonomy (NCBI): domain Eukaryota; kingdom Metazoa; phylum Chordata; class Mammalia; order Rodentia; family Gliridae; genus Glis; species Glis glis. The sequence continues at coordinate 15,749 of PVJS01044787.1, forward strand.
ATGTCCTGTTGCCCGCTGAAGGTGGAGATGGTGATGCAGTCCGTCCAGAAGGCGCAGGGCTGCATGCCCGTGAAGCCGCCGTCGATGTACCTCTGTGGGAGACACAGCGGGCCTTGACACCAAGGTCCTCGTGGGTGACCACTCGGTGAGTACCCAGTGGCCTCTGGACGCCCGGCCAGCGTTCTGTCCCCATATGGTGGTCTCCACCTGCCATTTTTTCTGGGGGGGGTTATTGGGGATCAAACCCAGGGGGTTCTATCTCTGAGCTACACATCAGGGCTTTTTATTTTTAAATTTTGAAACAGGCGAATGGATCACAAAACTATGGGATGTGTACACAATGGAATTTTATGCAGCCATAAAGAAGAACAAAATTACAACATTTGCAGGGAAATGGAGGGCACTGGAGAACATTATGCTAAGCGACATTAGTAAATCACAAAGAGTGAAAAGTTGGATGTTCTCCCTAATATGTGGAAGCTAGGGAGAATGGGACTTAGAAGGAACTCCAGACAAAGAAGGAGAAAACTTTAGTTGAGCAAAGAAGGCGACCTAACTGAGGGAGACAGGAGGGGGGAAGAGGGAAATATGCTAATGCACATGATGTATATACACAAACTTATCAGCGTGGATCACTAAGCTGACCAGGGAAAGGAGGGAAGGGGGAGGGAATGGGGTGGGATTTGAGGGAGGGCTAAATGAGCAATGTGTGCATGCATGCTTCTGATACCCTGACACTTACCAAAATGTATAACTACAATGC
>PVJS01044788.1:0-16509 GCA_004027185.1 Glis glis
TCTCTCTCTCTCTCTCTCTCTCTCTCTCTACCTAGTGAGGCCCTCCGCAACTTCGTGAGACCTGGTTTCAAAATAAAGTATAAAAAAATAGGGCCGGGGGTGTAGCATGGAGGTAGAATGCCCCTGGGTTCAATCCCCAGTACTGCAAAAAATAAATAAATAAAGTATTAGTTCCAGAACTAAAAAGTTTAAGATCATGTAATTGATGCTTCTTCCAAATTTAGGAATCCTTTCTACAAAACATGTGATGTACAATAAAGATTTCTTCCAAGAATTGAAGTTGATGGTTCTGTTGTTGGGTACTTCTAGTTCATTTCTTCAATTATTTAATAATATATTTCTGGAGGATTATTGCTAGGTGCTAAGATTGTTCAACAGCGTTGAGCAAAAGAGACATGGGTGTGTCCTTATAAAACTTACAGGATAGTGTGGGAGAAGACATTAAAATGTAAGCATGGAATCACTTCCATTGACATTTTGTACCTATGTGAGAATACCAATGTCAATCTCAATATCCTCTGTGGGGAAGGGAGAGAACGGGGAAGGAGCCAGGGGAAAGCCCACCAAGTGCTGTGTGCTGTATGTATGTATGTCACTGTTACTATGAACTACATTATGATGTGAGGCTATAATGCACCAATAATAGTATAAAAATAAAAATGTAAGCATGTATAAAACATGTAATAGTTCAGACTAGGTGCTGTAAAACAAAAAAGAATAGGGATGATCAGGGCTTTAGTTTTTATTGAATACTTAAAGGAGGTGAAATTTAAGCTGAAGTGTGGGTAAGGAGGGGTTATTCAGAGTATGGAAGATGAGTGTTTGTGTGAAAAGGCTTTAAGGTAGGAGAAAGTTGAATTTTGTTAGTGTTCATCAAAGAAGCTAAAGATGGCAGATGGATCTAGTGTGTGAGGGAGATGAAGGTGGCACACCAAGTGCTGGAGAGGTAGGAAGAAGTCATATGATAAGCATTTTTTATATATCCTTGAGAATAAATTTGGATTTTTATCTTAAATGCAATGAACAACAATTCAAAGATTTTTGAACACTGACTTGGTACAATTTGATATATTTGGGGGTGGGAGCAGGATTTTAAATCTAGAAAGGCTATTTTTTATATCACCTTAGTAAGTGTACCTAAAGCAAATGAAGAGTAGATACACAGCCATCAAGAGAGAAACCTTTTCTGACTTCATTAATAAAGTCTTCTACTACCTGAGAGTGTCGTATTCTGCATTGTAAAACTCATTCCTGGAGAGGAGATGCCCAGGACTTCCTGGAGAGGAGATGCCCAGGACTTCCTGGGAGAGAAAGAACTTACACTTGATCTTTGTTAGGGTAGAGCTATGTGGCACTGACCAAATCCCATTCTCAGTAAACGGCAAGGATATTCTTAAAATAAAATTACACTGAGGACAGGAGAGGGGAAGCCAGGCTGGAAAGCAGTATTCAAGAGAAGAGCTTTGAATTTGTGAGGTCCATACTAGAAAGTTGCATAGTTGCTATCACCGGTGTGGATTGTACCCTAAGGAAAAGCAGCTGTTAATTTTAATGTAAACCAATAGAGGTAGAGGACCCTTGACTGAGCTGGACACCAAGGGAGACTGGGTCATCAAAACACTGTGGCTTGAAAAGGGAGCCAGGGAGGTACCATCCCAGCGGGGCTAGCATTGTTAGGTGACAAAAGACCAGTAGCCTTGGGAGGAGCAGACTCGCCAGTGTTTTCCATCCCTCCTTGTGGTATGGTACTTAGATTGCATTTATGGGACATGTGAAAGCACTATCCAGTTCTATTTAAAAAAAATTAACTGGGTGTAGTGGTGCATGCCTGTAATCCCAGTGCTTCAGAAGCTGGCACAAGAGAATCATAGGTTCGAGGCCAGCTTTAGCAACTTAGTGAGACCCTGTTTGAAAATTAAAAAAAATAAAATAGATCTGGGAATGTAGCTCAGTGGTAAAATGCTCCTGGATTCAATCCCCAGCACTACACACACACACACACACACACACACATACACACACACAGAGAGTAAAAAATTAAGTATGACTATAGTTGTCCGTGAAATGATAGAAGAGGTCATTATGGTTATAGTTTATAAAAGATGGCTTATGCTGTATTTTAGAGAATAGATTGGAAAATATAAGAAATGGGGAAACTAATGGATGTGAGGAGGCTAACAGTAAAGTACAAATCATTAGTAGTAGAGTGATAGTGGTGGAAAGAAGATAAATATTCCTTCTTTTAAAATCTCAGATTTTTTTGCATAAGCAACATTGATCTTCAGTACATCTTCAGTACATCTCACCTTGATCTTTCATATCTACCTTCCCTGTTTATTTTCTTCTGTTTAAACATCTCTGATTCCTTCAGTGATTCCTTCGATAGATGGTTTCTGGAACCCAGACTCAACCACTCAGGAGATTAGGTATCCCTGTCAGCTGTGTGTCATCCACAGGTTTACTGAACATGCCTTGCATGTTTTCAATCTTGTTAAAGTAGCCCTGTGGCATAAAAGTGGAGATCTCTTTTCAAGTTAACATCTTTTCATTAACCAACACTTTGGGAGTGGTTGTTCAACCTGTTATGAATATACCTCCATATTATTTCCTGCATATTTTTCCATTTTGACCTCGAGACTATTATGAGAGATTTCTTCAAATGTATAATTAAGTTCAGGATGAAGGAAGCCCACAGTTATTTTTAACTACCAGTCTAATAATTTCATCAACAATAAAAGTATCAGTAGTGAATACATATTGGATGATAATTATCTTAAACTGGTAACACAGATGTTTGCCTAACAATTATAATGAGTTCGTTGAAAGCTTACTTATCTGAGATTTTCAGAAATCACACCCTTTGCCTTTAAAAATTATAAAATTAGCCCATCTCTGGTGTCCTGGTAACTTTCCAATACCCTGAAGCATTTTTCAAAAGGTTCTTGGTGTAGTTTCTTGATTTCTGTATCTCCTTCGAGGTTTCTGAAATATATCTCATCTGAGCCTGTATTAATGTCCTGGGACTGTGGTAACAGAGTACAAACTGGGAGGTTTAAATATAAAAAATGTATTGTCTCACAATTCTGGAGGCTGGAAGTCCAAGATGAAGGCATCAGCATTTTTGGTTTCTTCTGAGGTGAGGGAGAATCGGTTCTATGACTCTCTCCTCACTGCTGATGGTCAGATGGCAATCTTTGGTACTCCTTGGCTTATAGACACATTGCTCCACTCTGCTGTTTACCTTCATGTTCATGTGGCATCCACCCTGGATGCTTCTCTGTGTCCAAAGTTCCCCTTTTTATAAAGACATCACTCATAGTAAGTCAAGGGCCTGCCCTACTCCAGTGTGCCTCATCTTACCTTCATCAATTACATCCGTAATTTTTTAAAGCTCTAATTTTTAAACTGCCTTATTTCATGGTGAAAGTAGAATGTGATATAAAAATCATTTCATTGTATAATTCTTTTCTGTCTGGCCAGAGCATCAAATAAAAGTATGAATGCCAAAGTAAACTAGCCTAGGGCTAGTGACACAAAGATAATGTTTATTTAGTCTCTCTTAGAAAGCTTAGAGGAAGAAGAAAAACAAAACAAAACCGAAAACAGTGGGCTTCACTTAGAGGCTGAACCTGGATGTTACAGACCTTACCAGCCTGTGATTTCCACTTAAGACACATATTCCGTAGTGAGCAGATTGTGGTAGCTCCTGTTCTCCCCGCTGCCAGCCCCAATGTCCTGATTGATGGATGTTAACCTTCTACACAGTATTCCTACTTTCCTTCAAGAACCCACTCTTATAGATGAGAAACCATTCTCTTAGCTGTCACAACCACACATGGCCTGCATTTCTCCCCTGGCTCCCAAACGCCTGCACCTACAGACCAGGGAATCCATTGGTAAGGGCCCTTTGTAGTCCCTACCTGTCAAGAGAAAGCCAGTGTTCCTGTCAAGGTTGCCATGCATGGCTTCCGGGTTTTTGTGCAGGAGCCCTCTCCCTAGCTGTCTTATACAGTGTCATCTGGGCCTTTAAAAAGCTCTGCTAGTGCCCAGAATATCAGGAAGAACCTCTTGATCAGTTTCTGACCATAATCTTTGCTCCAGAATTTCATTTCTTATGAAATACAGTTCCATCATTTTTTGGCCCTCATTCCTCTACGATAAGTGTTTAATCTTAAGTAAGAAGTGCAAGGAAGAGCTGATGCTAAGCTGTTCATTCTTCTCTATACTTCTCTGTTAGTAGCCCTGAGTTCAATTTCCTCCTCCTGCTTCCCTTTATAGAATAAGGGTTGTCATGTCCATAAAAGGTCACAAACAAAATTGGGGCTAGAGAGTGGAGATTAATTTTGGGGCCCCAGATCTGTCAGCCAAAAATGTTCTATTACATAAAGCATTAGATTGACTAATTAGTCATTCCTGGGATTTGTAAAACTTTGTGTATTTGGTGTATTTGAGGAACAACAAGACCGGTGGTGCAAATGAGGGCAAGAACAGTGGAGGATGAAGGCCGCCCAGGGAACTCTGGAGAGGGTACAAAGAAAGCAATAGTGCAGGCAAGTGGTTTGTGAGGAGACCCTGGTGAACGTGCACTTAGTGATCCAGCTAGAGTAGGAGCAGTGTGGAGGCTGAGAAATGGTCCACAGCCTGCTGGACTTGCCGATGGATCGGAAATGGCATGTGAGTGGAAAAAAAGAGGTATAAGGAACGACTGCTGGTTTTTGGCCTAAGCAACCCAGTGACTAGTGATGTCGTTTACTGATATGAGAGGAGTGGACCTGGGGATAGATTGAAGAGCTCTGTGAGGAAGACACGCAGATGAGTGAGTCTTATCAAAGTGTCTCTTAATCTAAGCATTAGAGAGCCAGGATCCTCTTGCTGGGTAGTGCAGTTGTGCCGCCTCCTACAGCACAGTGGAGCATCAGAGCTGCCAGGGGCTTTTAACTTGGCATCTTCTCCTGTATGTGGGCATTTATTACTTATTTCTTTGGGTTGTTTTGAAGATTACATTAGATAATATTTGTGAAACACAAATACGTTGGCTGGCATGTAATTAACACCTAATAAATGTCTCTAGTTATTGTCGCTGTTATTATTTATAGAGAAAGGAATATTATTTTTAAAGCCAATTTAAAATGTTTTGGAGCAAGATAGGATATAAACCACTAAATAATACTTTTTTATATATACATGTATTCACAATATACATACTTATGGATATGACTTTTTCTTAAGTGAGTTGCACGTTTGTAACCCATAGAAAGAACTACAAAATTTTAAAATCAATAATTTGAATTTTATAAGCATGTAGGGGTGGCTTTTGGAATTATGAGTTTTTTGTGGGGCAGTGGTACTAGGGATTGAACCTAGGAGCATTCTACATCTGGGCTACACCCCTAACTCTTTTTATTATTTTTTGTTTTGAAACAGGGTTTTACTAGGTTGTTGAGAGTCTTAGTACCTTACTGCTGCTGCCCGAACCTGTGATCCTCCTGTCTCAGCTTCCCAAGTACTGAGATTACAGGCAGGTACCTCCATGCCAGGCTATAAAGATGATTAGTGATGTGAGTTAGTGTTTGCTGCCTCATAAGACCCGCCATACCTTTATGCAAATCAAAGTTCCCACAGAAATAATGAGTCAAAATGCAACCACAGGCACTATGTAGAGCACCATTTTTTTTTTCTCCTCTTCTTAGGTTAATCAAATAGGTTGCATAGCCTTTGATTTGCTCAGGTTTTCCATTGATTTCACTTTCCCCTAAACTTCGTCTTAAAACATTAAGATTACTACTTAAAGTGCACTGATATTGTGGATGATTTGTTTTTTCAGACAGAGTCAATGTATTATCAAGAATATTACATTGAGACTCTCCCTATTGCTCTAACAGAGAGATCTTAAAGGAGCAAAGGCCAGATCACTTAAGAAAACCACAGTCTCTTCTTTGGCAATAGTGTTGAACCTGGAGGAAAGCCATATGTCGCCAGTATAAAGTTAGATTCCATTCCATCAACATAATAGTTAATAATAGTTGATTGACAGGGATGTGAAGGGTGCCCTCTTTTCCTCCCCCCTCCACTTCCATTCCACACTAACCTCTCTAGGGAATATGCCATTCCTTTCCCCATTCCTAGAATTCTTCACTTGAGCACAGCCAGGGGCTGCTGGACTGGTGCCCATTTGTTTAAGGGGGGTAGAGGAATCTCTCTGAAGGAGTTGTGAGTCCCTGTAGTTACTGCTGAGGAAGCTCAGCAATCTCCAAACATCTTTAGGGATGTGGAAGAAACGCGAGCTTCCCTTGCTAGTGTGTATGTGTTTATGTGTGAAAAATAACCGCTCCCTTATCACTCACCTGAACTGAATACCAGGTTATCAGGATCACTTCTGCTTCCCTTTAGCTACATTATGTTCTTGTTGACAGAAATTTGGAGTTATTTTAGTCTGGGTTGTTTTTTTTTTTTGAGTACTACTTCATGTCATATATTATTTTGCATTATTTAAAGCTATATTTTGTGGGAGCTTAGTACTAGTAAATTAGTAGCATTTGCAACTTTCCTTCAGCCTTTTTTTTTTTTGGATGCAGGTATTTGCAGGATATGAACTATTCAAACAGTTATAGCATTCCAGAGATTCTTTCCCTGGATTCTGCATGCTTACCTTTGGAGTTATATTTAAATACTAAGAAATATTGCTGAAAGTAAGATTCAGTACTGTAGCGTTGAGGTGAAAATTCAAAAGTATTTTCCTATGTCCCCGTCTTGTGTTCTGTAATTTGGTGAAGTTAACAGGTGGAGTTGCCTACGGCTTGGGTTAGAATTATTCTTTACCCTACATCTCACCACTGCAGAGCCACTTGCTAACTTTTAATCACCACCTTCTCAAATTTAAGAACTTGGCCAGAGTGATCCCGGAAAGTCTCAACATTTTCCAGTGAGTAGAGTCCATCTCTTTTGGAGATCTTGACACCTATCATTAGCAAGGCTGCAGTCTCTTGAAGGATAATGGAGAAAGGAGGCCTGTCCTGCTGTATGTTCAGTAAAGCATAAAGAGGTTATACACCAGGATAAGATCATTCTTAAATAGAAGGCATTGTATAGTCTGGCAGGCTGACCCAACATCATGCTGCCTCCTTCGTTCTACAGATTATGTTGTGGGTTTCAGGTGTTTGTCTCAGGTCAGTTTCCCTATCATTAATGCTGCAACACCTTTGCTGAGTAGATATCCATTCTCTCATTCTTTTATTACACCCTGGTGTAACCAGCACTGCTGACTCTCAGGGGCTGATGAATAAACTCCAGTTTTACTGCTTTTGTAAAAAGAACTTTAAAATTCTTTCTAGAATAAAAATATGGTGAATGAAGTTCTAAATCAGAGTTTTAAACAGAGCCTAACTTAAATGGAATCACATCGAAATACGTTAAGATTTAATGTTAATGTCTATCTATACTTAAGATGTCAATCATGTCACTTACCTTACTGGCAAACAAGAGCATGTGTCCAATCTTTTTAATAACCTAGGTAATCTGACAAATACTTAGTTGCTCTCTGGAGCACCTTTCAATAAAAAAGAAGCTCACCTTTTGCTTTTCAAAATACTAAAATTGCCTTTATTTCTAAGTGTTTTATGACACAAGAGAGATGACTTAGGAAAAGATTCTGTTTGATTCAGTAAACATTTTCTGAACATTATTACTGTGTGCCAGGCACTGTGTTATGTGTCTGGAATGCAGAGATGAATAAGCTTGTTCCCATGTCACAGTGTTCAGTATAACAGAAGAGACAGTTAAATCCTATCCCCTCACAACTGGGGTATAGAGTCATTGTTCTCTTAGGAGCCATTACTTTTGCCAAAATTGGTCAGAAAGGCATATTCTCTCAGAAAATCACAGTGGGCCTGGATGTGGAATGATGAAAGCTGCAGATGAGGACAAACCAGGACATTTGCTGAAAGGGGGCAGACACTACACCGGCAAAGAGAGGAATGTGTGTGGTGGGGACCTGGGAAGTACGCCAAGGTTGCAAAATGTGACTTCAACAAAGGGCAATGGTATCCCAATTTTTTAGATTGGAGAAGGTCTGACAGTGTGTGTGTATATATATATATATATATATATATATATGTGTGTGTGTGTGTGTGTGTATATACATACATACATACATACACACATACATACACACACACACACACACACACACACACACACACACATATATGTGAAAGCCTTCACCTAATGCCTGGAACATCAGAATCTTGGGACTTTGTAGCAATTTAGACAATTCTTTATGTGTGTGTTTGTGTGGTACTGGGGATTCAACCCAAGGGGATTCTACCTTTGAGCTACACCCCAGCCCATTTTTGTTTTGTTTTGCTTTGTTTTGATTTTTGAAATAGGGTCTTGCTAGGTTGCTAAGAGTTTTGCTACTTGCTGAGGCCATCCTTGAACCTGTGATCCTCCTGTTATTTAAGCACCGGGATTACAGGTGTTAGCCACCACCACCAGCTCAATTTAGACACTTGTTAAGGAAGATGCATTAGAGGGAATCTGTTTTCCTTTAAATGATATAAACTGCAAAGGTTTTCAAATTAGTAAGGAAGAGGATTTCCTGAGATTGAAGCCTCTTAATTTTTGATGGAAGAAATGAATTACACATCACTTCCTCATTCATCTATGCATACAACAATATTGACACCTTCTACTTAGTGCTTACTGTTGGGAAGACATCAGGTAACTGAGATGTGGTGCCTGCCCTTGTAGAACTTCAAGATTAGGGAGGACAGTCATGATGTTTCTCTTCACAAGTGCATTCCCATTTTAGGGTTACATAGATCATCTTTAATTCATGTATTTTTTCATTTATGATTGTTTCAAACATATTTTCTGTAGACTTTGATGCTTCTCTAAGATTTCATACATGTTCATTTCCTCATTGCAAGCTGTAATGAAACAATTACTAAGCAATCTTCTGACACTGAGAAGAAGTCGTCATTTAGGAGAATCCTTTAGAGGAGGAGCAAGGAACAGAATTAGTTTCTTGAGTACCCATGCATGCTGGGCCCTTTGTGAGGGGATTCCATATATTTTATACGACTTACTCTTTAATGTATCTCTAAAAAGCAGTGAATATTGTCTGCATTTTTTAAACTGGGGTTAACATTCCAGGAGAGGGAAACTGAGTCTGGCGAACATGCCCTTTGACTCACAGCTGGTAAGTGGCAGCTTTGGGATTTGAAATCAAGGTGGTTGAATCCAACTGCATGCGCTCACTTTACTGTAGCTTAGAAAGGGGTACTTGAGTAGTTGGTAAGTGAGCCGCGTCCTTCTGGGAATTTAAAACAAGGCCCAGCTTACTCTAAAATCTGTATCCCTTCCTCCAGAGCACAGGTAGGTTATTTAGACTTCAACACTGTAAAAACAATGTTTTCATTATGTTAGGTATTGTTTAGTTTTAATGTCTTTCTGGCTATAATTTTTAATAATTTTTCACTTATTTTGGCTTATTTCAAGTGAAGGTTTTGCGAGGTCATTTTCTTATATCAGAGGTATAAGATTACCATTATGTAAGCAGACATCTGAAGGAAAATACATATAAAGTATTTTTCTGGTACTCTAAATGAATTGCTGATGACCCTGCAAAGCAAAGCAAAACCTCCCCTTTGAAATTGTATTTTGCAAGCATATTTCAGAATAGAAAAAGGAAAACTTGAATTGTCAAAGGTAGTAAAGATATCCCTAGTTTTTACGGATAAAATAAGTTAATTAGCTGAAAAACCCATCCAAAACAATTGTCACTAAAATTTATGAGTCTGTTCTGTATTTGGGTAGAGTTGACAGTGGATATTTTTTATTTGCACACTTACCAAACTTTAAAGAAAGATATTTGTAACTACTGCTTCATAATAGGCAAATTCAGGTGGTCTAAATATTCCTCCCCATCTGTTAAGTGAGGTCTTTGGGTAATTTGAATAACGTAAGATATCTACCACATATGTTTTAAGATCCAAACCCTATAGAAATAGAGTTTTAGAATTATTTTGGTCAGAGGACTTTATTTATTGCCTTTATTAGCACAGATTTGATGGTGGGCTTTTCTCCTTTTATCACTATTCTTTCATTATAAGGATCATCACTTCTGCTATGAATATAATATCACAGGATAAACCAGTAAAAAGTACATTGGTAGCCAGGCATGGTGGTACACACTTGTAATCCCAGTATTTGGGAGGCTGAGACAGGAGGATCACAGGTTTGAAGCCAGCCTCAGCAACCTAGCCAAGACCCTGTTTCAAAATAAAAAACAAAAAATACTGGGGGTGTAGCTGAGGGATAGAATGCCCCTGAGTTCCATCCCCAGTACAAAAAAAAAAAAAAAGAGTACGTTAGTAAATAAAAGAAGGCACTTTTTTGACATTTGCTTTACTTTGTATACATGTTCACATTTTTAGATAGCTGTTTTATCTCCTTAATTTGGCTATAAACTTCTAGAGAGTAAAATCCACTCATTATTATTCCTTTTTTACACAGCTAGCCCTCAGTATATATTTATTACTACTGGATTTCATGATCAATTATTTTAACATATAGTACATTGAGTAGAACAAAACTAGGAAAACAAATTTCCATTTGACATATTACCAAAAATCTTTTATTTCTTATCATTATTGGTTAGTCAGCTTCATTTATCTTGAATTTGATCATGTGTTGTGCTAAGCTTTCTTAGGTTTATCAAATTCTCATTAGAATAGAACTCATTTAATTCTTACTAAATTATGCTTAATGATCTGCCTGACTTTGCAGCCTGACCTCTGACCTTTACAGTTGAATATCCTTAATGGATTCAGATTCAGGACCCTAACCAGGGAGGATTAGGAGCTCTGTGGTGACTCACTGGCTTAGTACAGAATTACGTTTGATGTTAGTCTTGGTCTGACCTTAGTACCTCACTTCCTCAAGGGCTGAGTTTGTGTTTTGAGCCCAGGGTTTTGAGTTTCTTGTCCATAAATACCACTTTCTCCATGACTAGTTCCTGACCGCCGACTCTCTGTACTCCTTTTTCTTTTCTTTTTTTCATTCTCCCATTGTATCTGATATATTCTCTATGCCTAGATATCCTCCTGCCCAGTGTGACGGGCAAACCTCTCTCAGTGTTTCAAGATGGAGTTTAGTCATCTCTTTTGAGAAGCTTTCCTCTACCCACCCAAACTTCTTTCATCATCCTCTCCTGTACCTAAGTACACACGTCTATTAATGTGCTCCTCATGTTATATGTTCTCATCATTTGTTGACTTTCTCCATTTGACTTTGAGCTCTTTGTTGTTCAATATATGTTTAAAAGAGTAAATGAGTTCTTATACTTAGTTTTGGATCATTGCCAGTCACCTGTTCTGAATCTACTTTGAGGACATGTGGACACTAGATTTAATGACATACTCACATACCTCTTCGTTTTTTTCCCCCTAGTCTGTGTAACATCCTGATTTCAGCCTACCTTTGGTCCATGCTCCAGTTTGTTGCTTGCTGAGATATCCACTGTCCATTTCTATGTGCCATAAAGTCTCCTTTCCCTCATGTGCTCTTTCTGGACCTGGTGTGCCTCTGTGGACAAGGGTTCTTCTTTATTTATCTTTGTAGCTTCTAGGCATATAATTCTGCCTATCTTTAAAAAATGTTGGACAAATGAATAAACATTCTAATTGCTTTTAATCAATTTTAATAGATTTTTACTGAAATCTAAATCTCAGGCCAGGTGTGGTGGCACATGCCTGTAATCCCAGTACTTGGGAGGCTGAGACAGGAGGATTGCAGGTTCACTGCCAGCCTCAGCAACTTAGCCAGGCCCTCCACAACTTAAGGAGACCCTGTTTCAAAATAAAAAAAATAATAATAGCCGGGCGTGGTGGCACACGCTTGTAATCCCAGTACTTGGGAGGCGGAGACGGGAGGATCCAGGTTCGCGGCCAGCCTCAGCTAATTAGTGAGGCCCTCTGCAACTTTGTGAGACCCGGTTTCAAAATAAAGGGTAAAAAATAGGGCTGGGGTGTAGCTCAGAGGTAGAACGACCCTGGGTTCAATCCCTGGTACCGCAAAGAAACAAAACAACAACAACAAAATAATAATAAAATTGGGCTGGGAATGTAGCTCAGAGGTAGAATGCTTCTGGATTCAATCCTCAGTTCCACAAAAACAGAAACAAAATAAAAAATAAATCCCACTTCAACACTAGAAAACATACTCTATTAAAGGAATATTTTTAAGACTAATTTAAGAATAGATCAATACTGTGCCAAAAAGCCCATTTCTCATTAAATGAATTATAGAGAGAATTCGTTAAGTGATCCTTTCCCTTTTACTCCCCATGTGTCGTAATTGCTAAGACTATTAGAATTAGGGTTTTAGGTCAGTGATATGTTTGGTACTATAGAGTTTAGTTGCCCTTAAAATATTCTTGTCTTTGTTAACCCATATACTTCATATGAAATTTGTTACAGGTTTGAAAATTGATATTGTTTCTTAAAAAATATTCACCAGATTTATGAAAATTTGCTAGATGTAAGGAATTATTTGAAAGTACTTTTGAATCGCTTAGTTCTTCTCACTTATTTTACACATAGTATTCATCACCTACATTTTACACTAGCCTCTCATCGTCATTGTTTTAGGGTTTTTTTTCTTTTTGATTACTTATAAAACCTAATTTCAACAATTTTCAGTTTTTCTCTATTATAATGCTTATATTTCATAACAATTGCCTCTGGTCTGATTGATTGATCAGTTTTTTTTTTCTTGGTGGTACTGGGGATTGAACCCAGGAACATTCTACGTATTTCTGAACTATATCTCTAACCCTTTAAAAAAATTTTTTTTAAATCTTAAGTCAAGGTCTTGCTAAGTTATAGCATTCTAGCCTTGAACCTGTGATCCTCTTGTCTCCGCCTCCTGAGCACTGGGATTATAGATATGTGCCTGCATCTCTTTGCTTTTAATGTGGAAATTTTGACTATGTAGAGAAGTACATATTTAATGAACCCTCATGTATCTATCACTTAGCTTCAGTAGTTATCAATTAATAGGCAGCTTTTTATATCCCAATTATTATTTTAAAGCAAATCTCTAATTTCTTTGGAACTTCACTAATAAAATGTTTTTAAATTACTGGGTAAACAAAAAACTGTCTTTTTCCTATTACCTCACAAAAACAACATTACAAGATCTCTATATGTATTATATATATATATATGTATATGTATATATATTTATATATAATACTCTATATGTAGATTTTATATCTACTTCAGGATACATAGAAGCTCAAGATTGGTGCTTATATATTTTCTCTTAAGATAGTCTTTTATTTCTTTTGTCCTAATTTTCTAGTTATAAGTTATAGCGAATGGCATTGGGATATACATGGTTTTTGTTTGTTTTGGGCAGTGTTGGGGATGGAACCCAGGCCCTCATGCATGCTAGGCAACCACTCTACCACTGAACTATATCCCCAGGCTGATATTCATGCTTTTTAAGTGTTAATCAAGTTCTTTAATAGAAATTGCTTATAAGTTTATCAAAATCAGTAATTAATTTCCTTCCCCCCCCCCGATACTGGGGATTGAACTCAGGGCCTCATGAGTTGTAGACATGCACTCTAACACTGAGCTATATCCCAGCCCTTTTAAAAAGTTTTATTTTGGGACAAGGTCAGCCACGTTGCCCAGTTTGGCCTTGAATTTGTGATCCTCCTGCCTTACCCTTGCAAACAGCTGGGATTATAGGCCTACGCCACTGCCCTGGTTGGCAATTGGTGTCTTGAAAAGCCTTTGGCATCATTCCAGGTAATAGGAGAAATAGTAGGTGAATTTTGATTGGGACAGTTGACAGGGAAACATACAAAGTGTTGTTCATTTAGAGTGTATCTTAGAAAGGGTGAGCTGGCTGTCAAAATGGAGGGTAAAAAAAAGTGTGGGAACTCATTAAATATCTTATGGGGGCTTGCACTTTGAGAACAATGAAAGTGGTTGCCAAAAAAGGAAAAAGAGAGAAAAAGCAGGAGATGACAGACTTTGCCTATTTCATTTATAGTTTTACTTGGACTGGCTAACATTCTGTCAAATTATGATGGGACAATAGCAGCTTCCTCTCTTAGTGGTGTTTAAGAAATCTATGGTGGTGGTTTATGGGTGGAGTTTGTTCCTGATAGACAGACACTCCTTCTTCTCTCTCCTCAAAATAAATAAATAAATAAATAATATAAATATAAATAAATAAGTAAAAAACAAAAATAAAAAGGATAGTACTGTAGTTCTTTTTTATTCATATTTTTTGCTTTTTGTGGTTTCAATTACTTGTTGTCAGTGAAGGTCCAAAAATATTACATGGGAAATTCCAGAAATTCCAGAAAAACAGTCTCTAAGTTTTAAATTGTACAGCATTCAAGGTAGCATAATGAAATCTCTCACCATCTGCTCCATCCACTTTGGGATATGAATCATTCCTCTGTCTAGCATATCCATGCTGTATAAGTTACCTGTGTGTTAGTCTCTTAGTTGCTGTCTTCTCAGATTGATTGTCACAATACCACAGTGCTCATGTTCAACTAACCCTTATTTTACTTAATAACAGCCCTAAAGCACACAGTAGTGATGTGAAGGAGGTACCTGGGAATATAACATGGATAGGTAGATTAACTCTAGTACTATGTGGCAATAACTGCAGGTTTTATAAAAAAATCATAGTAGTACATGTAGGGTTTGATACTATCCTGTTTCATGCATCCACTTGGGATATAAACCCTGGGAATGCTATATTTGAAGGTGTGTGTGTGTGTGTGTGTGTGTGTGTGTGTGTGTGTGTTATTGGGACTTGAACCCAGGGGCGTTCTACCTCAGAACTAAACCCCCAGCCCATTTTATTTTTTATTTTGAAGCAGTCTCACTAAATTACTGCTTGCTGGCTTTGAACCTGTGATCTTCCTGTCTCAGCCTCCCAAGTACTGGAATTACAGGCATGCACCACTGTTCTGGGCTTTTTGGAGTTTTTAAAATAGAGTTAACCTTAAGATGATGGGTTAGTTCTATCATATCAACCTTATATATCAGAAGTTACTACCTACCGTGTAGTAACTAGTCCTTTAGAGATCTGGAAATAGAAAACACCTTTGTGAGCAGTTTTAAGTTGGTTAAAATGGAAGAAACTCAGAAAACACTTAGTTTTAAGTTGGTTAAAATGGAAGGCAAGAAAGACATTGGTGTGGTAGGAAATACCAACAGAGTTCCATACTGTATGGTGGTTTATCCACCTGGTCCATGCCTATGGGACAGATACTTGGTATCTAAATGGTCAAATTTAGGCAGCCATTCACTTTTTTTCACCAAAATGTAAAATTATTTTTCTGGACTCATTTTTCAAAGACATGAAAAAACACAGTATTTGGAGGAGAAAAAAAAGGTCTAAGCCTCCGGCTTTCAAGTACTAGCTGAGTAATTTTGCTTAAGTAAATTGAGTTTTCCAAGATTCAGTTTTCTTATATGTTTATTGCGGGTAATAATACTACCTACTTCACATTGTAGTGTTGAGATCTAGTGAAATGAAAGATTTGAAAATACTCTGGGAACTATATAGAACTATCTAAGTTACATCATAATATGAACTTATAAACAAAATAGAGTGTTTCTCATAACTTCTCTAAGACACAGATGTTGTGTATATAAAGAACATAATAATCATTGTTGTGGACCAAATAACTAATGCAACATTACATAAAGGAAGAAAAAACCCCTATTTTTTATTGACATGTATTATTTGTACATGTTAATGGAATTTACTGTGATATTTCTATACATGCAGAGAAAGTTTAAGAAATTATTTTGTAATGAAAAAAGACTATTTTACTTGAGCTGTAGAATACTACAAGCTGTAGAATACACTGTAACACTTGTGCTTTTCAGGGATACATTTTAAGAACCACCAATATAAACAAATTACAAATGAGTACACTTGCTGTTTTCCCTTATGGTATTCATCTATTGTTAGAATACTGGAAGTAGAAAATTAGGTCTAGCAATTTAGAAAACATTCCTCTTTTTTTTTTGTGGTACTGGGAATTGAACCCAGGGGGCATTCTACTTCCGAGCTACACCCCCAGCCCTATTTTATTTTTATTTTGAAACAGTGTCTTGCTAAGTTGATGAGAGTCTCACTACTTGCTGAGGCTGGCTTCAAACCTGCAATCCACCTGTTTCAACCTCCCAAGTACTGGGATTATAGGCATGCACCACCACACCCAGCTAAAACATTCCTCTTTATACTTGATTGGTCAATCTAATGTATGTAGATGGATAGTTCTGTTATTATTAAGCAGCTGATCTAAAGATGTTCCATAATACTTTTGGTAAATTTGTGCCATTGTGTAACAATGTTTTTGTTCTGGGGAAATCAAACTTTCCTTGAAATAAGTTTTACATCAATTATATGCTACTGATTTTCTAAGTTTAATATTTCGTTGTTTTGTTTTTTTTTTTTTTG
>PVJS01044789.1:0-16511 GCA_004027185.1 Glis glis
AATGCTGTTATTTTGTTCTTCTTTATTGCTGAGTAGAATTCCATTGTGTGTATTTCCCATAATTTTGTAATCCATTCATCTGTTGATGGGCATCTAGGTTGGTTCCATAATTTGGCCACTGTGAATTGTGCTGCTATGAACATGGGTATGCATATATTACTGTTGTTTTCTAGTTTCAATCCCTTTGGTATGATACCCAGTAGTGGTAGTATTATGTTTTATAAACACATAAGATAAGGTTATATTTTGTTCATAAAAAAGTATGTTTCTTTAAAGATATATATATCATTTTTAATAGAACAGAAGGGTACTCATCATACAGCTGAGGTTATCTTAGAAGGAGAGAATAAAGGAACGGGGAGGCGGACAATGGAACTTCCATGCTATCTGTAACATTTTATTTATTATATTATTAAAATGACCAAGCAAATAAATATGTTACAGTTAATCATTGTCCATCCTGATGGTAAGGTAGGAGAAGGAGAGATAAGAAGGAGTTAAGTTTTGTCCTTTTGGTTGACGGGGCTCTGGGCACCCAATCCACACAGAGCCTCTTCTCGCCCTTCCTCCTGCTATGTGAAGAGAGATGCACCCCTCCATGTCACGGGTCCCCTGCAGCCTGTGCCCAGTTGGGGTGTTTCAAACGCAGCTCCCAGTCTCTGAGAGGCTAACAAGGACTTTTCCACCAAGCTCAAAGCTTTGCTGCTACTACATCCCTCCTTAGGCCACAGATGACACCTTGGATTAGGACACCCAGTGACCCCTAAGGACACCCACCCCTCCACAGCCAGAGGTGTCAGTCAGTAACCAGGGGAAAGTTTCCACAGGGCGGCCCTTCTCAGGAGCTCAACTGATACAAAGCCGAAGTTTCCAGCAGAAAAGGCAAATAACAGGCCTGGATTCTCAGGCCAAGGACAAACTAGAGCGTCACATTCAAGGGCCAATGGGCCGTGTCCTGTCCCTTAGCTTGGAGGAAAACTCCCTCAGTTCAGCGTGACCTAGGTCAGCCCCCTTGTCACACACAAGCAGCCAAGTTTCACAGGCTTGTGCCTGTGGTCAGGTGTCCATGGTGGCCCTTCCTCCCCTGCCTGGCTGGAGGATTCTGCTCCCCACCCTCCCCTCGCTCATCCGGCTGGCCCTCTGCCCTCCTCTCCCGGATTCCCACCCTCTGCAGCCCCCAGCTGTGCCTCCTCTTTGGAGCAGAGACTGCCTCTGGGAGAAGCATCCAACTCCTTCTGGCTTCAGTACCCAGCTCCGGGAGATTCAAAACTGTCCCCCTCCTGTGGGACCTGGGACAGCCTCAGCAGAGAGGAAGGAAAGAACACAGAAACACAACTGCTTCTCTGCTCTGAGAGATAAACCTGCCTGTGTCCATTAGCCGAGCAGGTTCTCCCACACTCCTAGGAGGGAAGTGTTGCATTACAAGCCCCCCTTGCTATAGTTTGGATCTAGAATGTTCCCAAGGGCCCATGTGTTAAAGGCTTGCTCCCCAGGGTAGAGCTCTTGGGAGGTGGTGGGAGCTTGAGGAGGTGGGGCCTAATGGGAGGTTTTTAGGTCATTGGGAACATGCCCTCAAAGGGGATTGTGGGACCCAGCCCCCCCTTTCTCTTGCTTCCTGGCAATGGAGTCAATGTAGTTTTGCTCCATCCTGTGCTCCCGCCATGATGTGCTGCCTCATCACAGGCCCAAAGCAACAGGGCCAACTGATCATGGACTGGAATCTCCAAAACAGAGCCAGAAGAAACCTTTTCTCCTTAAAAGTTAATCATCTCAGTATTTTGTTACAGTGATGAAAAGCTGACTAACACATTCCTTATCTATGACAGAGACATTCAAGACCCCCAGCAGATGCCTGAAACTGTGGGTAGTACCCAACCCTATATATACTGTAGTTTTTCCTGTGCGTACTCATCTACAATAAGGTTTACTTTGTAAATTAGGTACAGTAAAAGATTAACACCAATAACTAAAAATAGAATAAAACAATTATAACCATATACTGTAGTTAAATTGCCATCGTTACTATTCTTGCACTTTGGGGCCATTATTAAGTAAAATAAGGACTACTTGATCATAAGCACTGCCATACCAGACAGATGATATGATAATGGAGACAGCTACTAACAGGGGGGTAGCATATACAGTGTGGATATGCTGGACACAGGAATGATTTCATCCTGGACAGGACAGAGCAGGATTGCACAAGATTTCATCATGATACTCATAATGGAACACAATTTAAAACATATGAATTATTTCTGGAATTTTCTATTTAATATTTTCAGAGCACAGTTGACCTCAGACAATGGAAAAGAACCTGAAGCTAAGGGAAGAGCACTGTGTTCCTACTTAGCAGGTGAGGAGAGGAGGGCTTTGACTGCACCTGTGCCCATAATCACTAGGGAATAGTTCCATCCCTCTCCTTCCTCTCCCTCCAGGGAGAGTCTTTTGGTGTTTTGTTTTATAAAAATGATACTTCTATTTATTTATTTTTAGGTTATTAAACTTTTCTGTTTTTTAAACTTTTATTGGTGCATTATAGTATCACATCATAACGTAGTTCACAGTGATAGTGACACACATGCACACAGCACTTGGTGAGCTTTCCCCCGGCTCCCTCCCCACTCCCCCTTCCCCATACAAGACATTGAGATTGGCATTGGTATTCTTACATATGTACATAATGTCAGTGGAAGTGATTCCTTCATTAATTCTCCCTCTTCCCCTCCCCAGCACCCTCCCCAAGACCACCTCCCTCACTCCTCTGGAGTTTCTCCTCCATTAGCTAAAGTCTCTCTATCTGCCAATTACTCCCTGGCTTCCACATATGAGAAAAAACATACGGCCCTTCACTTTCTGTGACTGGCTAATGTCACTTAACATAATGTTCTCCAGGTCCATCCATTTTCCTGCAAATGATATAATTTGGTTCTTCTTTATTGTTGAGTAGAATTTATAGCAGCACAATTCATAATAGCCAAATGATGGAACCAACCCAGTTGTCCATCAACAGATGAAGGGAGAGTCTTTTGAAATATAGAATTGGTTGTGGGAAGAGAAGAAGGAAAACAAGAGGCAGGCGGGAAGGGTCAGGGGTGGGGAGTGCTTTAGGTGAGGCTGGTTTTGTTGTTGTTTTGTTTTGTTTTGTGTTTGCAGTACTGGGGGTCAAACCCAAGGGTGCTCTACTAATGAACTAGGTCTCCAGCCCCATTTACTTATTCATTCATCTATTTTTTTTTTTTTTGGAGGTACCGGGGATTGAACCCAGGGGCATTCTACCTCTGAGCTACACCCCCAGCGCTATTTTTTATTCCTTATTTGGAAACAGGGTCTCACTAAGTTGTGAAAGGCCTCACTAAGTAGCTGAGGCTGGCCGCGAGCCTGGATTCTCTGGTCTCAGCCTCCCAAGTACTGGGATTACAAGCATGCGCCACCATGCCTGGCTTTCATTCATCTATTTTTGAGACAGGGTGTCAGTAAATTGTGAGACTGGCCTTGAACTTGCAATCCTCCTGCCTTAGCCTCCAGAGTAGCTGGGATTATAGGCATGGGCCTCCATGCCTGGCAAGGCGAGGTATCTTGAAACTAGCACCTACAGTGTACATTTTCAGTGAGTAGGAGACAGAAAAGATGGGCTATAAAGGCTACTACTGGGTGATTGCAAATTTTCTGGTGTTCCAGAAAAGAATGAACCAAGGCTAGAGGGCATAGCTTGGTGGTAGAACATTTTGCCTAGCGTGCACCATCCCCAGCACCACAGAAAGAAGGAAGAAAGAAAGGAAGGAAGGAAGGAGGGAGGGAGGGAGGGAGGGAGGGAGGGAGAAGGAAGGAAGGAAGGAAGGAAGGAAGGAAGGAAGGAAGGCAGGCTTCACAAGTTTGGCAGGAATGAGTGAGGACCAGGATCCAGCCTGAGGCTTGAGTCTGGCCCCCTGTCCTTTCCACTGGTCCAGCTATCTCTCCCACCATGAGAGAGCCCTCCACCCAATTCCAGTGCGATTGAACTGGTGAGAGCCCATCCGTTCCTGCCCAGCCTCTGCCATCCAGAATTCCTGCCCACGAGGCCCCTGCACCACCCGCTGGTGCCCAACACTGTCCTGCAGGGGTGGGGCTGGTCCCATCTGCAGCATCTTCTCTGCTGGAGAAATCCCTGCCCTGGGGCCCTGAGCCTCTGCCCCCTCCATGCTACGATCCTTCCCCCTCAGTGTGTCTGCCTGACCGACTTCTCCCTGAGATTGTGGGTAAGCAAAAAAGCAGAGGAGAAGCTGGGTGCAGTGGCACATGCCTGTAATACCAGTACTTGGGAGACTGAGATGGGAGGATTGCAGGTTCGAGGCCAGCCTCAGCAATTTAGTGAGACCCTGTTTCAAAGTAAAAAAATAAAATAGGGCTGGGGGTATAGCTCAAAGTTAGAATGTCCCTGGGTTCAATTCCCAGTACTACAAAAAAAAAAAAAGAAAGAAAGAAAGAGAAAAGAAAAAAGAAAGAAAAGAAACCAGAGGAGAGACTAGAGCTTCAAGATTCAGGGGACCAAGAAGAGAGAGCGTGAGGACCCAGAGGCAGGCCCCACAGCTTGCCATTTCAGTACATCCAACACCTCTTTGCTAAGCTTCCATCCTTCCATTCATTCATTCGTTCATTCATTCATTCATTCATTCGTCCGTTCCACAAATGTGCCAGACACCACACTATGCACAGGGCGCCCTGCACACGGGGTGCAGAACCTAGCATTGTCCCTTGTCCTGGAGGAGCGCACACACCAGTGAAGGAGACAGACATCAAACAGCCCCATTTGTAACAGAAGGTCAAGAGGTGGGAAGCACGTCAAGGGAAAATAGATTTGGACCAGGGGACAGAGAAGACCTGCAGTGTGGCCGAGTCCTTTAGTCGGGTGTTCAGAGGCGACCTCTGAGAAGGTGCAGCAGAGGCCCACACGAAGGGAGGGGTGAACGCAAGCGCAGAGGCGCCCGGCAGGACCTTGCTAAGAAACTCTAAGAGGGCTGCGGAGCGAGCTCAGGGGCAGAGTGCGCCCTCAGCGTGCGCGAGGCCCTGCTTTCCATCCCCAGTACCACAAAACAAAACGCTCTAAGAATATCAGTGTTAGCCGGGCGTGGTGGTGCATGCTTGTAATCCCAGTATTTGGGAGGCTGAGACCAGAGGATCTGGGTTCGCGGCCAGCCTCAGCTGCTTAGTGAGGCCCTCCGCAACTTAGTGAGACCCCGTTTCAAAATAAAGAATAAAAAATAGGGCTGGGGGTGTATCCCGGAGGTAGAATGCCCCTGGGTTCAATCCCCGGTACCACACACACACAAAAAAAAAAGAATATCAGTGTTGCTGGCCCACAGGTGCAAGGAAAAGAGTTCGAGAATATAAAGAAGAGCAAGCAAAGCTTACACCATGGAGCCTTGGTGGGCCAAGGGAGGAACTGCAGAGTCTTTTGGCTTAAGCGAGCTGACCAGCATTCAAGAGTTTTGAGCAGAAGGACTAGACCGATTTGCCTTTCTCGTAATGCTGGGGGGCCACACCCAGTTAGCTAGCCCCTTTTCTCAGCACCAGAATCACAGATCTCCAAAGCCAGCCCAGTTCTCAGTCCTCTTCCCGGATGCAACTCTTCTTTGCAACCTTTCCCAGCGGTTGGCCCATTTTTCCAGTGCGCGGACTCACTTGCTGCCCCCGTAGCCTGTGAGCTCCACGCGGTACTTCCACACTCCTCTGTCTCCCATCTGTCAACTCCAGGCCCAGGCGATGCAGCAAGAGTTCTCAAATGGCACATCTGCATCTCACCCACATCAGAAGAACAAAAGGGAGCAGAGAGTTGCAATAAACAAATAAGGGAGGTAAGAAGCGTTAAAGCAAAAAGAGAAGGAAAAATTCTGCAAACATGACCAAATACAGGTCCCAAGGAGGGCCAAGTTGTGGAGGTGCAGGCATCAACAGCAAGGGTTCAGTTTTGCTTAACGCAATGCACAAGACTACTTGCGATCTTTGTGTTTGTTCTTTTGTGCTGGGGATCAAACCCAGGGCCCCTGCACATGCTAAGCATGCACTCTACCATTGAGCTACATCCTCAGCCCTTGGCAATCTGGTGTATGTGTGTGTGTGTGTGTGTGTGTGTGTGTGTGTGTGTGTTTGTTTGTTTTGGTACTGGAGATTGAACTCAAGGGTGTTCTACACCCCAGGCCCTTTTTATTTTTTTGTTTTGAACAGGGTCTCCCTAGGTTGCTAAGAGTCTCACTACATTGCTGAGGCTGTCCTTGAGCATGAGATCCTCCTGTCTCAGCCTCCCAAATACTGGAATTATAGGAGTGTGCCATCACATCTGGCTGCAACCATTTTTAAGTCATGCAGTGGGGGGCCTTAGGAAAAGAGCCCTACTCCCTGCTTTGTAGATATGGGAGCCCGAGAAGCAGGGAGGTGAAGTAGCTCACCCAAGGTTCCCTGTGTGCCAAGTACCGGGGCTATGGCTCCATCCAGGGCTTACAGCAACCAATCAAAGCCTTTTCCAACAACACCATATTGCCTCTCAATTAAGACATATAAAAAGCTGGATAACAATAAAATAAGGTTATACAACATGTCTACCTAATGCAAATTAAGAAGCTGATTTGAGGCCACGCACGGTGGCGCAAGCCTGTAATCCCAGTACCTGCAAGGCTGAGACAGAAGAATCACAGGTTTGAGGCCATCCTTAGCAACTGAGACCCTGTTTCAAAATAAAAAAATAAAATAGGTCTGGGGTGTAGCTCAGAGGTAGAATGACCCTGGGTTCAATCCCCGATACTACACCAAAAAAAAAAGAAGAAGAATCTGATTTGAGGAACAGAAACTGGGCTGAGGTTAGCCCACCTGTGAATAACGCCTAAGAGAAAGTCGAATACTTAAAATAGAAGGAAAAAGTCTTTTATGTTGACTGCAAACATTATTTCTCCTCTGAAAATCTGAGAGATTGACTGTCAAAAGTTTTATACTCAAACTCAGAAAATTTAAAGTCTGAGCTGGGCATGGTGGTGCACACCTGTAATTCCAGTACTTGGGAGACTGAGACAAGAGGATCACAGGTTTGAAGCAAGCCTCAGCAACTTAGCAAGACCCTGGTTCTTTTTTTTCTTTTTTTTTTTTTTTTTTTGCGGTACTGAGGATTGAACCCAGGGGCATTCTACCTCTGAGCTACACCCCAGCCCTATTTTTTATTCTTTATTTTGAAACAGGGTCTCACTAAGTTGCAGAGGGCCTCACTAAGTAGCTGAGGCTGGCCGGGAACCCACGATCCTCCCGTCTCAGCCTCCCAAGTACTGGGATTACAAGCGTGCGCCACCACAGCTGGGTTGTGTATGTATTTAATAACAAAGACCACTCGTCTGAGCGCCTGCTTTGTGTCAGCCATCAGACTGGGCACTTTTCGTACTTTCTCTCAATGAATCCCCGTGATAGCTGCCACATAGGTTTTATTCTTCCTGTTTTATAGAGGAGTCAACTGAGGCTCTGGGCGGTACATAAGTTGCCTAAGAGCAGAGGATAAGTGCAAAGTCAGAATTCCTGTCTAACCTCGCCTTCCCGCCAAGCTTGAGTTCCTTCTACTGCACTGTATGCAAAGAAGACATCAGCCTGAGGTTCAAGGCTCCACCGCATGAGCTGGGAACTCACTCACTTCCTGGGAGTCTCACTATATATATATAGTGGCTATCTCAAGCCGAGTTTTAGGGAGACCATGGTGAACACAGGAGGCACGGCCCCCAGGGAACTTACAGCTATGGAGAAGACACACAACAAGCAGGTCACTGGCATCACCACCATGACTCAGACATCTCTGGTCCCCTGGCACTTCGAAAGCTTGAAATCAGTAACAAATAAATGGCCAGTTACTTCCTTCTGCTCCCTCCACTTCTCTGTAAAATCATCTCCAATTAAGTGAGCGTCCAGCCTAAGCAGAGAACGTAATCAACTCCTTAGTGGTTCCTATCACTGCTGCTCACATTCCGTTGCTGAGAACTAATCGCACAGCCAGTTCTGAGTGTGCGTGTTGGAGAAATGACCCTAGCCAGGGCAGTCACTCTCCATCAGTGGGGCAGGGGAGGGGATCATGAATTTTTGGTGGTCAAGTGGCCACACCTGCCGCAACTAGATAGAAGACCAAGCACTAATTATAACACCTAATGAAAATGGCACAGCAAGTTGGAAATAGATGGAGATGGGAGAGGGAAACGCATGGTAGGTATATATTCACAATATTCATTTCCACAAAGTATAATTCAAAATGAAAAGCCCTAAGAGGACTATATCATAATTAAAATTATAAGAGCTGGGCATGGTGGTGCACGCTTGTAATCCCATTACTTGGGAGGCTGAGACAGGAGGATCTGGGTTCACGGCCAGCCTCAGCTACTTAGTGAGGCCCTCCGCAACTTAGTGAGACCCTGTTTCAAAATAAAGAATAGCCGGGCGTGGTGGCGCACGCTTGTAATCCCAGTACTTTGGGAGGCAGAGACCGGAGGATCCGGGTTCGCGGCCAGCCTCAGCTCTCTCGCTCTCTCTCTCCCTGTCTCTCTCTCTCCTTCCTTAGTGAGGCCCTCCGCAACTTCGTGAGACCCGGTTTCAAAATAAAGTATAAAAAAAATAGGGCCGGGGGTGTAGCGCGGAGGTAGAACGCCCCTGCGTTCAATCCCTGATACCGCAATAAATAAATAAATAATAAAGAATAGGGCTAGGGGTGTAGCGCAGAGGTAGAACGCCCCTGGCTTCAATCCCCAGTACCGCAAAAAAGAAAGAAAGAAAGAATAAAAAATAGGGCTGGGGGTGGAGCTTGGAGATAGACTGCCCCTGGGTTCAATCCCTAGTACTGCAAAAAATAAATAAATAAAAATAAAAATAAAAAATAAAATTATAATCCACCAAACACAAATCATATACCATTTTTTTTTCCTAATACTACTGGGGATTGAACCTAGGAGCATTCTACCTCTGAGTTATACCCCCCACTCCTTTTTAATTTTTATTTTGAAACAGGGTCTTGCCAAGTAGCTGAGGGTCTCCCTGCGCTGTTAAGGCTGGCCTGGAACCTGCAATCCTTCTGTTTTAGTTTCCCAAGTACTGGGATTACAGGTGTGCACCACCACACCTAGCTAAGTCATAGACCTTTATGCACCTAAAACCTTAGTCTCTTGCGGGGCGAGGTGGTGCACGCTTGTAATCCCAGTCCTTGGGAGGCTGAGACAGGAGCATCGCAGGTTCGTGGCCAGCCTCAGTTACTCAGTGAGGCTCTCCGCAACTTAGTGAGACCCTGTTTCAAAAATAAAGAATAAAAAAAAGGACTGGGGGTGTAGCTCAGAGGTAGAATGCCCCTGGGTTCAATCCCCAGTACCGCAAAAATAAATAAATAAATAAATAAATAAATACAACCTTAGTCTCAAAACACATGAGGTAAACCCTGATGGAGATGCTGACAAGTTCTCATGATGAGTGAGTTTAAATGCATTTCTCAGAAACTGGCTGATCCAATATTACAAAAGTGAATAAGGCTCAAGGAGTCCTGACTAAGAAAATTAATGTTTATAATCTAATGACTACATGGAGAAAAACAAGCTTTTTCCCAACAGAGGTTGCATGTTGATTTCAAACTCCAGGAGACATTCTCTGAATGGATTAAGACACAAAAAATCACAACCAAACCCCAAAAGTAAAACTGACAGCACATATTTATGAACTATTTCGGAATAAAATTAGAAAATCATAAAAGACAGATAACCAACCAAAAAAATCTATCCTCTTGGATATTTTTAAACACTCTACTAAATAAAAACGTAGGTTTGAAAGGAAATAAAAACAAGTTACAAGCAACTTAGGACTGCATCACAA
Organism: Glis glis; assembly: GCA_004027185.1. Lineage (NCBI taxonomy): Eukaryota > Metazoa > Chordata > Mammalia > Rodentia > Gliridae > Glis > Glis glis. The sequence continues at coordinate 9,850 of PVJS01044789.1, forward strand.
TAAGAGCAATAGGTGTACATCAAATCCCATGGGCTATGTAAAGGCAATGTTCGGAGAGAAAATATTCAGCTTTATCTACGTGTGGTAGGAAATCAGAAAGGTTGAAAATTAATGAATCATCTAAGCTAGGGGGAGGATGAAAACAAAATAACTGAAGAAAGTTGAAGGAAGGAATTAAGAAAGATAAGAGTAGGCCAGGCATGGTGGAACAAGCCTGTAATCCCAGTACTTTGGAGGCTGAGACCGGAGGATCACTGGTTCGAGGCCAGCCTCAGCAACTTAGGCCCTTAGCCATTTAATGAGCCCCTGTTTCAAAATAAAAAATAAAAAGGGCTGGGGTGTAGCTCAGAGGTAGAATATCTCTGGGTTAAATCCCTAGTGCCATCAAATACAGAAAAGAAGCCAGGCGTGGTGGTGCGTGCTTGGAATCCCAGTACTTGGGAGGCTGAGACAGGAGGATCCGGGTTCTCGGCCAGCCTCAGCTACTTAGTGAGGCCCTCTACAACTTAGTGAGACCCTGTTTCAAAATAAAAAATAAAAAATAGGGCTGGGGGTATAGCTTGGAGATAGAATGCCCCTGGGTTCAATCCCCGGTACCGCAAAAAAAAAAAAAAACAGAAAAGAAAGATAAGAGTAATTATTAATAAAAATAGAAAAAAAGACAATAGATCGAGGGACTAAGCTGGTTCTTGGAAAACACTAATGGAAAGGCAAACCTTTGTCATACCTGTCAACAGAAAGAACAGAGACAAGACTGTGACTCAGAAGGCGTGAGTGCTGATCTCTACAGCAGCCATCTTGAAAATCACTAGGAAAATCACTGTTTCCCTAGGAAAATATTAATTCTGAAGATTCATGCAGAGAAAACTAGGAAAGTTCAATAGAATTATAACCATAACAAAAAACGTAGAGATATTCAAAGATCTATCCCTAAAATAGGCATCAAGTCCAGAGGACTTTTCCAGGAAATTCTGCCAGATTTTAGAAAAGAAGTAAATCTAAATAAACTATCTCGGAACCTAGGAAAAGATGGGAAGGCTACCCAGCTCAGCGCATTTTATAGGATCAATACGACACTAATAATGGATACCTAACTAAATCTATTGATCTACCCACACACACGCACAATATATGTATATGTACCATATTTATATGACACATATACATCACAAAAAGATACAGAACTTTATATCCAGCAGTGAATTAAAGGAATAGTACACAGAGGTCATTCTAGGAATGGAAGATGTTTCAATATTAAGAACCTACTTAAGAGATGGAAGCAGAAAAACTCCATTATTGTTTTACAGATGTTTTAGAGGTACCTGCTAAAATACAACATCCTGTAATCCCAGTGCTTGGGAGGCTGAGACAGGAGGATGGCAGGTTCAAGGTTCAAGGCCAGCCTTGATAGTTTAGCAAGACCCTGATTCAAAACAAAAAGTAAGTAATGCCAGTACTTGGGAGGCTGAGACCAGAGGATCTGGGTTCGTGGCCAGCCTCAGCTACTTAGTGAGGCCCTCCACAACTTAGTGAGACCCTGTTTCAAAAATAAAGAATGAAAAATAGGGCTGGGGGTGTAGCTCAGAGGTAGAATGCCCCTGAGTTCAATACCCAGTACCGCAAAAAAAATTAAATTAAATTAAATAGGGCTGGGAGTGTAGCTTAGTGGTAGAATACTCCTGGGTTCAATCCCCAATCCCCATCTCTCTCTCTCTCTCTCTCTCTCTCTCTCTCTTTCTCTCTCTCTCTCTCTCTCTCACACACACACACACACACACACACACACACACACACTACAACATCCATTCATGATAACAAACCAGGAAATGTCTTAAATTAATAAAACATGTTAGTAACCTAAGCAAGCATTATTTTATGGTTTGAATATTACAAATCCCTCCCAGAAAAATCATGCAAAAGGGAGGATGGGGGTGGAAAAAGTTGGTTAGTGGGGAACAGGGGTTCAGCTGGGTTGGAGGAATAATTTCTAATGCTCCAAAATACAGTAGGGTAACTATGGCTGACATCAATTAGTTGTAGATTTCAAAATTGCTAATAGAAAAGATTTTGAATGTTTGCAACACAAAGAAATGATGAATGTTTGAGGTGGTAAATATGCCAATTACCCTGATCTGAATATTATCAATTATAGACTCGTATTGAATATCATATTATGCCCCAATAAGTATGTATGCTTAGTGTCAATTAAAAATTAATCTTTTCAGCCAGGCATGGTGGCACATACCTGTAATCCTAGTACTTGAGAGGCTGAGACAGGAGGTTTGACACAGGTTCAACACAGGAGGTTGACACAGGTTTGACACCAGCCTCGGCAAGATAGCGATACCCTGTTTCAAAATAAAAAATAAAAAGGCTGGAGGCGTAGGTTAGAGGTAGAATGCCCCTGGATTCAATTCCTACTACCCCCAAAAATTAAACTTTTTTAAGAAGAAGGAAAAAAGCCAGCAACAAGACAAGACTCTTATTGTGCTGCAAGGACATTAAAACCAAGGAAAACCAACACTATTCATGGGTAAGTCTTTGGGTTAATGAAAACAATCCTACATATCTGTTTGCACTTCATAATTTACAAAAGGTTTCTATACGCAGTATCTCCTGTGACCCTCACAGTGATGGGGTGAGATGAGGACGTCATGGCTTGGATTTAGAAGGTCCCCAGAGCTCATGAAGTAGAAAAGGAACCAGTGTTCCTCTCCCCTGCCACTCTGTGCTGGTAACAAACTCTTCTCTCTGCTCCCCGCCATCATGCCCTAAGGACCTGCAGCCCCGGCTCCTGCTTGGAAGCTGATCTAACATGAACTGAAATCTCCAGAACCATGAGCAGATGAATCTTCCTTCCTCTAAGTTGTGGTCGCCAGGTATTTGTGGTCACTGTGGTGAGAAGGCTGACTGGAACAGAGGACAACTATTATCATCTCAATTTTAAGGACTGGGAAACTAAGGACCACAGGACTTTTAGATTTCCTTAAAGATACGTGGCTGGTAAGCAGCAGTGGAGGAATTGACCCCAGGTTTTCTTTTTCTTTCTTTCTTTCTTTCTCTTTTTTTAATTTTTTGTGGTACTAGAAATTGCACCCAGGGCCATTCTACCTCTGAGCTACACCCTCAGCCCTTTTTTGGTTTTGTTTTAGTTTTATTTATTTTATTTTATTTTTTGGCAGTACTGGGGATTGAACCCAGGGGCTTTCTACCTCTGAGCTACACCCCCAGCCCTATTTTTTATTCTTTATTTTTTTGAAACAGGGTCTAAGTTGCGGAGGGCCTCACTAAGTAGCTGAGGCTGGCTGTGAATGCGGATCCTCCGAGTACTGGGATTACAAGTGTGGGCCACCATGCCCAGCTTTGCTTTAGTTTTGATGAATATGCCAACTAGGGTCTTACTAGGTTGCTGAGAGTCTCACTACTTGCTGAGGCTGGCCTTGAACCTGTGATCCTCCTGTCTCAGCCTCCCAAGTACTGGGATTACAGGCATGTATCACCACACCTGGCAGACCCCAGGCTTTCTTACTCTTACTTCCTCGAGGTCAGACATCCTCACCACGTAATCCACCCTCTGCTTCCAAAAGAGATTCCACAGGTCACTTTCCCTCCAGACAAGTGACATCAGAGTCCCAGGAGCCGATGGGGTGAGGATGGGAGGAGATACCGAGCAGTGAGTAAGAGAGCTGAGATCAAGGTTCTCAGTGCTCCGAGCATCGTGCCTAGGTGCATCCACGCCAGATAGATGAGGCCGGTCACCATTCCGGTTGCACCTATCGCATGCCAGGGATTCTGCTAAGCACCTGTAGATGACGACGCACTCCATTCCTATGAAGTTGGCACTGTCATTGTCCCCTCACTGTACAGATGAGAAGACTGAGACAGCCACGCTGAGTGACTCGCCCAGTGTTTAAAGCCAGATCCAGACCAAGCAGCCTGGCTCCAGAGTCTCTGCTCGTAGCCACTACATCATGCGTGTGCAGGCTAACAGCCTGGTGTGGGAGGTGAAAGAGGGGACCGACCTGCCGTGTGTGCATACTGGATATAAAAAATAGTAAGTCGGCCGGGCGTGGTGGCGCACGCTTGTAATCCCAGTACTTTGGGAGGCAGAGACCGGAGGATCCGGGTTCGCGGCCAGCCTCAGCTCTCTCTCTCTCTCTCTCTCTCTCTCTACCTAATGAGGCCCTCTGCAACTTCGTGAGACCCAGTTTCAAAATAAAGCATAAAAAAATAGGGCCGGGGGTGTAGCGCGGAGGTAGAACGCCCCTAGGTTCAATCCCAGGTACCGCAAAAAAAAAAAAAATAGTAAGACTAAGCCGGGCGTGGTGGCACACACTTGTAATCCCAGTACTTGGGAGGCTGAGACCGGAGGATCATAGGTTCGCGGCCAGCCTCATCTACTTAGTGAGGCCCTCTGCTACTTAGTGAGACCCTGTTTCAAAATAAAGAATAAAAAATAGGGCTGGGGGTGGAGCTCGGAGGTAGAATGCCCCTGGGTTCAATCCCCAGTACTGAATATATATATTAATACTAAAAGAAGAAAGCATCGATTTGCTCATTCCATTTTTTTTATTTTTTTACTTTGCTTGAGACCAGGAAGGGAGAAAAGTCTTGAACACACACACACACACACACACGCGCGCACACACACGCGCACACACACACACAAACACACACACACACACACACACACACACACACACACACACACCTGCTTGGAACCATCTGTTTTTATTAAGCATCTGTTGTGCTACTTCCTAAACTGAGACTTAAGCCACAGAAAGAAAGGAAGCGGCGTTCTCCTGGGCTCATTTCCTGCGGTCTACCTGAGCATTAAATAAGGGTCTTACTCGGTAGAACCATGAAAGAAAACCAGAGATAATCCTATTCCCAGTTAGGAACCTAGGTAGGAGCCACACACAGCGGGTTAGTTTCGGTTGGAGTTTTTGTTTTTGTTTCAGGTGGTTTGGTTTGGTTTGGTTTGGTTTGGTTTGGTTTTTCAACAGCAGAGACAGGTTTATTCAAGATCAACCTGGGAGTGGCAGCTGACCAGGGTCCGAGCCTTCCCTTACTGCCTAGGGGTTTTATAGCCCTCCTTGTCATTTTGACTGGTTTGCTAGGTACTGGGGATTGAGCCCAGGAGCAGTCTACCTTTGAGCTATGCCCTCAGCCCCTTTTATTTTTTATGTTGAAACAGGTCTCACTAAGTTGAAGAGACTGGCCTCAAACCTGCGATCCTCCTGTCTCAGCCTCTAAGTACTGGAATTACAGGTGTAGGCTGCCATTCCTGGCTCAAAGGTGCTATTTTAAAGATTTACCTACATTTTTTTTTTTTGTGGTAGCGGGGATTGAACCCAGGGGCATTCTACCTCCAAGCTACACCCCAGCTCTATTTTTCATTCTTTATTTTGAAACAGGGTCTCGCTAAGTTGCAGAGGGCCTCACTAAGTAGCTGAGGCTGGCCGTGAACTCGGATCCTCCGATCTCAGCCTCCCAAATACTGGGATTACAAGCGTGCGCCACCACACCCCAGCTTACCTACTTAATTATAATTCATCACTCCAAATGTCTTTTATCTGCAGCTATATTAATTTCTTATACTAGAGGTCCCTGAGCCCTTCTGCTCCCCTTAACCAGCCTCCAGACCTCATTGCATCTCTCAGAGAAAAGCAGTTAACCCTGGTTTAATCTGGCTTCTCCCTATGCATGCCCGCTGAGGAATGTAGAGATCGACAGTCTCAACTCTACCCTCATGTGGGCTTGCTAGAGACTTGGCGCAGCCTGTTTTCTTTCCCCTGAATGCCTTTCCCAGCCCAGCAAAATGTCATGCTTCCTTTAAGACCTTGCTCACCTCTTCCAGGAAGCCCTTCTTGATGACACCAGCACCCAGAACAGAAGTTCCCTTTTTTTTTGGTAGTACTGGGGATTGAACCCAGAAGTGTTCTATCACTGAGCTACACCCCATCCCTTTTTATATTTTAATTAGAAACAGGGTCTCATTAAATTACCTAGGCTGGCCTCTAACCTGCGATCCTCCTGTCTCAGCCTCCCAAGTACTGGGATTACAAGTGTGCACACCATGGCTGGCTACAAATTTTTTTTTAATTTGTTAATTTGTCAGACTCTGTGCTGAAATTGCAAACTCCATAAGGATGGGAACCCTCTACCCTTCAGATCCGCATCTCCACTGCCTCTGGATTAGGAAATAAATTAATACTTCAAGTTAACAATTTGTCATAGAAATTGAAGATTAATGCTCTCAAATCTATTGAAAATATATCATAGTCTCTTTTAAATAGTGTAAAATTTTAAGTTCCATAAATATTAAATCTTAGAAACCATTTATAATGTTTCTAACAGGAAAACCATACATAATGTTTATGATGAATTAATAAAACAGTGATCCTTTTTCATTAGCAATATATTTGGATATTTCCCTTAAAACTTGGTACTAAAAGGCCCAAGAGAGCCGGGTGTGGTGGCACATGCTTGTAATCCCAGTACTTTGGGAGGCGGAGACCGGAGGATCCGGGTTCATGGCCAGCCTCAGCTCTCTCTCTCTCCCTCTCTCTCTCTCTCTCTCTCACTCTCTCTCTACTTAGTGAGGCCCTCCGCAACTTCGTGAGACCCGGTTTCAAAATAAAAGTATAAAAAATAGGGCC
>PVJS01044790.1:0-16509 GCA_004027185.1 Glis glis
CCCGGTACCGCAAAAAAAAAAAAAAAAAAAAAAAGAGGGACAGATGAAGCCGGGCGTGGTGGCACACGCTTGTAATCCCAGTACTTGGGAGGCTGAGACAGGAGGATCGCAGGTTCACAGCCAGCCTCAGCTACTTAGTGAGGCCTCTGCAGCTTAGTGAGACCCTGTTTCAAAATAAAGAATAAAAAGTAGGGATGAGGGTATAGCTCGGAGGTAGAACGCCCCTGGGTTCAATCCCCAGTACTGCAAAAAAAAAAAAAAATGAGGGACAGATGAGATCAGCACAGAACGAACATAGGTGCTGTCATGACCAAGGTGATGTCCACCCACTTCTCTCCGGGCATGCTCACCCTGAGGGCAGGAACCTCAGTTCCTTAGCTCTATGTCCCTAGCATAATACACAGTAAGTGCCCAATAAATTAGCAGTGAATGGGTGACTGATTTTGTTAAGAGGTCTGTAGAACTGCTGCTCCCCATCCCTCTATCTAGTGGAGCACACACACCAGCACAGTTTTCTTCAACCAAGCACGTGGTGGCTGATTTCAACTTTCCTTCCTTCCTTCCTTCCTTCCTTCCTTCCTTCCTTCCTTCCTTGTGCTGGCTGATTTCAACCTTTCTTTCTTTCTGTCGCTCTTTCTTTTCTCTCTCTCTCTCTCTCTCTCTCTCTCGTACTGGGAATTGAACCCAGAGGCATTCTACCTCTGAGCTACATCCCCAGACCGATTTTATTTCTTATTTGGAAACAGGGTCTCACTAGGTTGCTGAGAGTCTCACTAAATTGCTGAGGCTGTCCTTGAACCTGCAGTCCTCCAGTCTCAGCCTCCCAAGTACTAGGATTACAAACATGCGCCACCACGCCTGGCTCAACTTTCTTTCTTACAGCCCTTATCCAACCTAGATTGGCATTTTCTTTCTTTCTTTCTTTCTTTCTTTCTTTCTTTCTTTCTTTCTTTCTTTCTTTTTTTGTGGCACTGAGGATTGAATTTAGAGGCATTCTACCTCTGAGCTACACCCCCAGCCTGATTTTATTTATTTGGAAACAGGGTCTCACTAAGTTGCGGAGGGCCTTGCTAAGTTGTCAAAGCTGGCTTCGAACCTGCAATCCTCCTGTCTCAGCTTCCCAAGTACTGGGATTACAAGCATGCACCACCATGCCCGGCTAGATTGGCATTTTCAAATAGCATGTCATATTTGCCTTCCAATTCCAAAATTTTTGTGCATTGAGAAAATCACAGGTAGATTAAAGAAGAAAGGGAACATCACTACAGAATATCTCTGTTTTGTGGTTTTAAAATTATCTCATTTTATGCGTAATTTTTGAGCCCTTTTAAATTTCTACATTTTATTGTGTTCCAGGCTAAAAATAATATTTGTACTAAATATAATTCCATTTTGTACAAAATGTGTATATGCATCAAAAACTTACAAGCATTTCTGCCTGTCATCAAAAGTTGTCATATGGTTGGGGATGTAGGTCAGTGGTAGAACACGTGCTTAGCATGTGCAAAGCCTTGGGTTCCATCCCCAGCACTGCAGGGAAAAAAATACTCCATTTAAAAACAATCCCTTTATTTTTCCTGATTACATCTGAAATACAAAATGAAGCCGGGCGTGGTGGCGCACGCTTGTAATCCCAGTACTTTGGGAGGCGGAGACCAGAGGATCCGGGTTCGCGGCCAGCCTCAGCTCTCTCTCTATCTCTGTCTCTGTCTCTCTCTCTCTCTCTCTCTCTACTTAGTGAGGCCCTCCGCAACTTCGTGAGACCCGGTTTCAAAATAAAGTATAAAAAATAGGGCCGGGGGCGTAACGCGGAGGTAGAACGCCCCCATGTTCAATCCCCGGTTCCGCAAAAAATAAATAAATAAATAAATAAATAAATAAATAAATAAATAAATGAAATACAAAATGATATAAAGTCAAATTGTAGGGACAGTAGGAACACTGGGTATATATTATGGACTTACATCTTAGAGACAACTACTGTGATAAATGGAGCAGATTCCGCCACCTCATTTCCTATAAATTCATTAATACATGCATGTGTTTAAAATTTTTAAGCCGGGCGTGGTGGCGCATGCTTGTAATCCCAGTACTTGGGAGGCAGAGACCAGAAGATCCGGGTTCGTGGCCAGCCTCAGCTACTTAGTGAGGCCCTTCGCAACTTCGTGAGACCCGGTTTCAAAATAAAGGATTAAAAAAATAGGGCCGGGGGTGTAGCTCGGAGGTAGAACACCCCTGGGTTCAATCCCCGGTACCACAAAAAATAAATAAATAAAATTTTTAACTTTATTTTTGCAAAATTGGTATTCTGTATACATACTATTGTATAATTTGCTTTTTACACTTATATTTTGACTTCCTAAGATCATTATGAGATCTGCCTCATTATTTATTTGTTTGTTTATTTAATTAGTTAGTTGCTACTGGGGATTGAACCCAGGGGCATTCTACTTTCAAGCTATACCTCTGGCCCTTTATTTATTTTTTTTTTTAATTTTGAAAGAGGGTATCACTAAATTGCTAAAGGTCTTACTAAGTTGCTAAGGCTGGCCATGAACCAGCAATCCTCCTGTTTCAGCCTCCCAAGTACTGGGATTACAGGTGTGCACTACCATACCAAATAGGATCTAATTTTTTGTGTGTGTGTGTGGTACTGGGGATGGAACCCAGGGCATTCTACCTCCAAGCTACACCCCCAGCCTGATTTTATTCTTTTATTTTGAAACATGGTCTCACTAAGTTGCAGAGGGCCTCACTAAGTTGCTGAGGCTGGCTGTGAACCTGCGATCCTCATGTCTTAGTCTCCCAAGTACTGGGATTACAAGTATACGCCACCATGCTTGGCAGGATCTAATTTTTAAAATCACTTAAAAGTAGTGAGATCTGGGCATGGTGGTGCACACCTGTAATCCCAGTACTTGGGAGGCTGAGACAGGAGGATCACAGGTTCACATCCAACCTCAACAACTTAAGTGAGGCCAGGGCTGGGGGTGTAGCTCAGAGGTAGAATGCCCCTGGGTTCACTCCCCAGTCACACACACACACACACACACACACACACACACACACACACAAAGTAGCCAGGCATGGTGGTGCTGAGACAGTGGGATAGCAGGTTCAAGTCCAGTCTCAGAAACTTAGACCCTCAGCAACTTAGTAAGACCCTGTTTGAAAAATTAAAAAAGATGATAGTAAAACAGGGCTGGGGGTGTGGCTCAGAGGTAGAATACCCTTGGGTTCAATCCCCAATATCACATACAAAAAATTTTTTTTCACTTAAAAGTGATCACTCTGGCTGCTCCCTTGAAAAACAGGTATAGTGGGGTAGGAGTAGGACCAGATGGTTCATGTAGGAAGCCATTGGATGAGAGAAGGTGTGGCCCAGAGAAGACATTGGTTTGGGTCTGAGTGGCAGTTATGGCGGGCGTGCTGCCAGGTTGGATGGGTGCTCAGGAGGAATTGGGGGTGATTGGCGTTTGGCCAGGGCAGCTGAGTGAATGGTGAGGCCAGTTTCCATCATGGGCGGCTAGGTTGAGAAACAAGAGTTATGTGTGGACACACCTCCTTTGAGATGCTTGTCTGAAATCCAGAAGGAGAGCTATGGATGCCATTGTGTGTCTGGAACATGAATTATTTAACTCATCTCCTATTAAAAGATATTTGGGTGGTTTCCAATTTTTGCTAGCATAGCCACTGCCCCTATAAACTTGGCCTGTGGGTTTGTGGGAGTGTTCCTGAGGGATACATTATAAGAAGTGGAAATGCTGGATCAAAGAGTTTGAGTTTTTTTTTTTTTTAAGTATCTACTGCCAAGTGGCTGTTGAGAAAGGTTCTACCAATTTATATTCCCACCAAAAGTGCATGAGAATGTCAAATTTCCCACACTCTTGCCAACAGTGGGTATTATCAATCTTTTTTTTAAAAAAAGCAACAAAACCTTGCCAATCTGAAAAGCCAAAAGTATTATCTGATTGTTTTAACCTAAATAGAATGTACATGACTGCGTATTAATCCCCATGTGGTGTACTATTATTTATTTAACTATTTTTTTTATTTAGTTACTTCCAGGTATTTTTGTTTGTTGTTATAAATGACTATCTGCAAACATCTTTTTTTTTTGTGGAACTGGGGATTAAACCCAGGGGCATTCTACCTCTGAGCTACACCCCCAGCCCTATTTTTATTCTTTATTGTGAAACAGGGTCTCACTAAGTTGCAAAGGACCTCACTAAGTAGCTGAGGCCGGCCCCAAACCTGCGATCCTCCTTTCTCAGCCTCCCAAGTACTGGGATTATAAGCGTGCGACACCACACCCGGCATATGCAAACATCTTTATCCACAAAAGCTTTGCCTGCATAACAGCTTATTTTCTTTTTTGAGATGGGGTCTTGCTGTGTTACCCAGGCTAGTCTTGAACTCCTGGGTTCAAGTGATCCTCCTGCTTCAGCCTCCCAAGTAGTTGGGATTACAGGCCCAGGTCACTGCACCTGGTTTATTTCCTTCCTTCCTTTTTTTTTTTTTTTTTTGGTGCTGGGAATTGAACCCAGGGACGTTCTACCTCTGAGCTACACCTCCAGCCCTATTTTATCTTTTATTTTGAAATAGGGTCTCACTAAGTTGCTGAGGCTAGCTTCAAACCTGCGATCCTCCTGTCTCAACCTCCCCAGTACTGGGATTACAGTTGTACGCCACCATACCTGGCCCGGCTTATTTTCTTAAGATTTATTCTCTCTGTATAGAATGACTGGGTGAAAGATGAAGAACTTTTTTATGCCCTTTGTTATATATTGTTGAATTGCTTTCCAGAAAGACTACATAAGTCTCTATACAGACTCCTTCTCAGCATTGAGTGTTTTGATTGGTTTTTGGCAGTAGACAACTCACTGTCATTTTTGCAGATGGTGAGTCATTTTGATTATTCCTGCTTTGGTGGGCCACAGTGGGGCTTGTGTGGTCAAGTGATAGATGGAGTCTGAGCCCAAGTTCATCTCAGAATGGGCCTGATAGGGCCATATACCCATCCTGTGTTTTCCCACTTCCTGACTGTGTAATTGAAATAGACATACATGGCAGACCCATGGAGCCAGGACTGTCATGGTAGAAAGAGCCAAATGGAAACCCCTAGAACTCCCATCTCTCTCAGGATAGTAATTCAAAAGCAATTCTACATCCTTTGGGGGAATTGCAGAGATTAGTGCCATCATTAACGGTTTGAAAGAAGCGGGGGTAGTGATCCCGCCCGGTTCAGCTGGCCCATTTGGCCTGTGCAGAAGGCAGATGGATCTTGGAGAATGACTGTGGATTATTTTCACCATAATCAAGTGATGACTCCAATTGCAGTTGCTGTCCCAAATGAAGTATCTTTACTGAAGTAAATCAGCACAGCCCTTGGCAGCTGGTGTGAGCTGCTGACCTGGCAAACGCTTTTTTCTCCATACCAATTTCCAAGGACCACTAGAAGCCAAGAGTGCACATCATCACAGCCTTGCCTCAGGGCAGCGTCTACTCCCGCTTTCTGCCATTTTACAGGCTGCAGAGAACTTGATCTCCAGGGTCCCCCACAGCATCACGCTGTGAGGAGGAGCAGGAAACAATTTTGAAAGTGGGGTTGGCAATAAACCCCCTGCTGATGGTCAGTGGAGTCCAGTCTAGAGATGAAAATAGCACCAGTTACTTAACGAGAATCATGTCAGTTATTTGAACAGAGAGAACTGACTACAAAGAATCATTAACTAAATGTAAAGTTGTTAACCAGGGAACTGAAAGGGTAAACAGAAAACAAGAGTCATGCAAGTAGCAACTGCAGGAAGCAGCTACCACTCTTAGGATTGAAGCACCAAGGAAGAGGTTGAAAAGATGAAAACATAGAAACCCAGAGGAGAGCTGGTTGTGATGGCGTACACCTGTAATCCCAGCTGCCAGGGAGGCTGAGACAGGAGGATCGCAAGTGTGAGGTCAGCTTAGGCAGCTGTCTCAAAATATAAAATAGAAAGAGCTAGAGATAGAGCTCAGTGGCAGAGCATCCCTGAGTTCAATCCCTAGTACTGCAAAAAAGAAAGAAAAGAAGTCCAGAGGAGGGCCTACAGAGCCGAGACTCATCTTGTGGAGGGGCTCTGTTTGGGTGGTGCTGGTGACACTGGCAGGTTTTTGGATTTGGGTGGTGACTTATATCACATGGGATTGTGCAACTTCAATCCACTTGCCTTCCACACACCCATACAACTTTCCATTTTGAGTGAGGTCCAGCTCTGTAGCAAGCCCCGCCTGCATGCAGGCCGATTTGCCCCCCAGGCCTGATAACCCAGCAGATCCAGGGGTCTGCAAAGTGCTGATGGCAAACGGGATGTTGTATGGAGCCACGCAGGTACCATTAGGTGACTTGTGGGGTTAAATCCTCTGTTGTTATTGTTCTCCTTGAGAAACTACTCCTGACTCCTTATAGGGCCCTGCTAAAGACCCTACACCTACCTATGCCCATGAGAGACCACGTGGCCCCAACTCCCATCAGGACTTGGGCATGTCGTTTCTGCGTCAGTCAGGTCCTGCCAGAAGGCAAGCCACACTCTGAATGAAGAAGAGAATTTTGTTCTAGGTATATATGTGTGAGAGGGTACAAGGAGAATTCCAAGACAGAAGGTCAGACTCCTTCCTGTAAAAGGGAGTAAATCTTTTTTTGGTTTTCAGGCCATTCTGACCTAACCATTCAACCCTTCTATTGCATGGAAACCATTCAATATGTAAACAAGTGGGCAAGCTATGTTCCAATAAAATTTTATTTAAAAAAGCAGGCCGATGGGCCAGGCTTGGCCTGAGGTCCATGGTTTGCCCACCTTTGCTCTTAGGTGTCATACAGGAAGTGGCCACATCCCCAGTTTCGACAGAAAAAAGGGAACTTACTGGAAGAGAACTGAAACTCCGACCCAGAGGAGGGGTGCTTGCTGCTGTGCTGGTGTCCCCAGTGAGTCTGGATGAGGCCAGCTCTACAGGTGTCTATAGGGAAGCCGCAGATGGGCTTCATTTGCTGCTGCGGAGCGGAACCAGGGCCAGGGGGTGTGAAAGCAAGGCGGGAGGGAGAGCACGTGGACAAGGAGCAAGCCCTCTCCCTCCAGCAGCCGTATAGTCTCCCTCTAGTGCCCCCTACTGGCAGAGCCTGGCAGAGTGGCTGGCAAAGCAGGAATGTAGGGTGTGTGTGTAGCCTCCAAGTAGAGGGTGAGTTTGGAGCTGAGGGACGATCGCAAGAGCATTGGTGGGCTTTGGGACATTTAGATAACCAAACCACCCTTGTCATTTCTAATTTGGATTCTTCCTGATTTCATTGCAGAGATTAAGTAACCGTCAAGGTCTCACTGGGTTCTGTAGAACCGGGGATAAATATTAGGTGGGAAGACTTCTTTAAGAAAGAGGTGTTTCTGCTGGAAAATGAGGGTGAGGAGGAGGTGGGAGGGGGTTCCAAAGGCTTTGACAGGTGCCTAGAAGGAAGCTGCAGTGTTTTAAGGATCCTTCTGTCCTACTTTCAGAGCAAAAACCAAATCGGACCACCTCTTTCCACCCCTACTGCTGCCTGTGATGCCCCCAGCATCTCCCTGAGTGTCTTCAACTGACTCCCTGGTTCCTGCATCCACTCTGCCATCTGTGGCTGCTCTCACAGTGTCCAGATCATGTCTCCCCCCTGCTCACACCCTCTGGCATGACATCCCCTGTTGCCTTTGGAGCAGACCCCAGCCCCTCACCATGGCTTGCAGGTCCTGCTGTGCAGCAGTTCCCACTCTTCCTGCCCTGCTGCAGCCTCCCTGAACACTGCAAGCTGCTTCCCACTCAGAGACTACCTGCTGTCCCTCAGCCTGGGACTTTTACCGCAGGCCTTCTCCAGCCTAGCTCCTGTGTTTCATGTTTGAACTCAAATGAGACCTCCCCCAGCAGAGAGTGTATCCAAAGAAGCCTCCTCCTCCAGCCTCTTACCCTGCTTTGTTTTTCTTTGTAATGCTTGTCACTACCTGACATGGTGTTTTATAGTCACTGCTGTATTCCCAAAGCTAGTATTATGCTTGGCCAATAGGGGGCACTCAGCAAAGATGTGTTGAGTAGATAAAAGAATGAATCTACAAATGGAAAGGGCAGAGTGGCTGCAGTGTGGGAATAGAGGGAACGGTAACGGGGGAGGAGGCAGGTGAAGTGGTAGGGACAAGATGGGGCGGGGCCTCATGGGAGGGCGGTACTGTCAGGGGCACATGGGGCCAGGTGAGAATTTTGGCTGATAATTGGAGAACAATGAGCATCGTTATAACATTCAGGCCAGAGAGTGGTATGGCCAGATTGTAGCTTATTTGGATCCCCTGGGCTGTCAGCTGAGTGGCCTAGGAAGTGGAGTCAAGCCTTCCAGTCAGAGATGGAGGCCTGGGCGGGGGCCGGCAGAGGAGGCAGAGAGGAGCAACTCGGTTGCACAAGAGTTGGGGGCAGATTCAGGACTCGAAGGTGGCTACGGTGAGGGCAGGGCAGGTGGCATGTGCAGGGCCACCCCAGGCTTCTGCATGGGACAGTGCCAGGAAAGAAGGGATTCAAAGCAGTGCTGGGGAGAGGGCGGAGCCTGCTGTTGTCACATGTTCCTCCAGGTTCAGGGTCTTGTGCATCCCTTCAGTCAATCAGTGCTCATTTCCTGAGCTCCCTGGGAGCCAGGGAGGAGTCACACCTGGATCTGAACTCCAGGCTCCCAGCCCTAGACGGCCTCAGGCCAGCAGATGGGAAAAGCCCCCTTAGAAGGGGAGTGATTCCAAATCCCCGGGGCAACCAGATCAAGGTGCCTTCCCTCTCTGTGCCTCAGTTTCTTTGCATGTAGAATGGCAGGAATGAACCAGGTGTAGTGGCACACACTTGTAATCCCAGAACTTGGGAGGCTGAGACAGGAGGATCGCAGGTTCAAGGACAGCCTCAGCCACTTAGTGAGGCCCTCTGCAACTTAGTGAGACCCTGTTTCAAAATAAAGAATAAGCTGGGTATGGTGGCGCACGCTTGTAATCCCAGTACTTGGGAGGCAGAGACCAGAGGATCCAGGTTCGTGGCCAGCCTCAGCTACTTAATGAGGCCCTCCGCAACTTTGTGAGACCCTGTTTCAAAATAAAGGATGAAAAATAGGGCTGGGGGTGTAGCTCGGAGGAAGAATGCCCCTGGGTTCAATCCCCAGTACCAAAAAAATAAAAAGAATAAAAAATAGGACTGTGGGTGTAGCTCAGAGGTAGATTGCCCCTGGGTTCAATCCCCAGTACTGCAAAAAAAAAAAAAAAAAAAATGGCAGGAATAGGTGGTCCCTCTGCATAGGTTGCTCTGGGGACCAAGTGAGATGCTCCAGGGAAAACCCTGGAACAGTGGCCACATGGGAGCTTGCGTGTGTGAGGGAACCTCTGACCCACCTGAGGTTCTGCTGCCGCCCCAGGGAGGAAGAGGTCTCTGTCTTGAGAGCTCTAGGAGGCCCAGCAGGCAGCAGTGATGATCTGGGGCTTCAGCAGAGGAGGGTGAAACATGAGGCACATCAGATCCTGCTGTAAGTGGGCCCCTGAACAGTGCTAGAGACACGCCACACGTCCAGCCGGCCCTGAAGGCCCACGGCTTAGGAGCGGAGGCAGAGAAGCAGACAAACAGAGCTGAGTGCTGAGATCAGGAGTATCCGGGGTGTGTGTGGGGTCCCTGAAAGGTACTCCAGAGGAGGGATGAGTGGGATCCAGCTCTGTGGACCTGAGGGTTTACCTCAGGCAAAGGGAGTGGCTGGCTCAAAGGTGTGGTGGCCAGAAGGAAGCTGGCACAAGAGAGGGGTGGCAAGTGGCCCAGGAATGTGGTGGGGAGTCCTTGGCAGCCACAGAAGCCATTCATAGAGGCTGGATATGGCCAGAACTAAGCGGTGTTTGTTGAGAACCTACTCCATGTAGGCTCTGAGGTGCCCACTGAACCAGATAGGCCAGGAGCTTATAATAGAGTTGGGAAGATAGCCTGTTAGGAAGCAAAGAAAGCACTTCGAAGGATATACATCTGAGTAATGGGTGATGTGAGAAAGAGGACCCTGGGGTCGGGGTGAGGTGGGGTCTGGAGGTGCTTTGGGGAGGGGTGAGGTCTGAGCTAAGCCTCCAGGGGCTGAGGTGGAAAATGAACCTGCTGTGTTGAAGAGCAGAGAGTGGGTAAGGGGAGGGGTTGAGGGAGGCTAGCGAGGCCAGCAGGTCTCAGATTATCACGGCCTTTAGGCCATGAAGAGATGCATGAGGAGCTATGCCTGGTTGTTGTTTTTTGTTTTTGTTTTTGTTTTTGTTTTTGCGGTACTGGGAGGTAGAATCCCCTGGGTTCAATTCCCAGTACCGCACCAGGGCCTCACTAAGTAGCTGAGGCTGGCCACGAACCCGGATCCTCCAGTCTCCGCCTCCCAAGTACTGGGATTACAAGCGTGCGCCACCACGCCCAGCCTTATTCTTTATTTTTTGAAACAGGGTCTCACTAAGTTGCACAGGGCCTCACTAAGTAGCTGAGGCTGGCCACGAACCCGGATCCTCCAGTCTCAGTCTCCCAAGTACTGGGATTGCAAGCGTGCATCACCCTGCCCGGTTTATGCTTGGTTTTAAGAAAGGATCATCCCTTTGGCACATGTGTGGGAGATGGGCTGGGGGTAGTGGGTGGCAGCAGGGGCATCAGTGAGGAGGCAGAGGTATTTGTCAGGTGGTGTGGGCCTGGGTCCTGTAAGTGGGAAGAAGTGGGCAGATGTAGGAGTGTTTCAGGAGCAGAGCCCTGCCCTTGCTACTGGAAAGAGAAGAAGCAGGCCCTGCCATGGTGTCTGGCCTAGGAAGGGCCTCAGGGTTGGTAAGGAGGCTGGTGAGCCATTAAGGATGGACAGAAAGAAGCGGAGGAGCCCTTCAGGCTTTCTGAGGAAGAGTGGATTCTGGGCACATGGCCTGAGGACAGCCAGGGCCCCCCTGAACCCATCTGAAAGGGCACGGCTTCCTTCTCTCCCAACTGTGAACTTGGGCCACCATGAAGGGCCTTGTCGGGACCAACCTTCCACAGGGCCCCCCAAATAGTAGGATTCCTGTACTCGCTGTGATTGTTCCCATGACGATTCACATCTTAGTCGTAAGTGTGTCACACAGATCAATGCTCCTCACTCTCAATCCCAGGAATCCACACAGACATCCGCAGAATGCAGCTGGGGTTTGGGCCCAGGCCACATAACACAGTCTCTGGGCTATGCCTTGCGGCTGAGACATCTCTCTCTGTGCCTAGGTTATATTGGGCCGCTGCCATCTGCCCCTTGCCCTGCATTCATTGTTTATCCTGTGCCATCTCTCTCAGCTCTGGTTCGTGTTTCGGGTCTGTGTCCGCTCTCCCTGATATCGAGGGGTCGGTTGTCTTTGGGGTCTAGCTCTTCTTCCCCAGCTCTGTATTTCACTTGGGCCCCTTGGCTCCCTCCCTGACTTTCAGTTTTGTTTTCAGCCTGTGTCACCTCTCTGCCTTGTAGTTATCTCTCAGGCCTGTGTCATCTCTCACTGACCGTGGCTTGGGTTTGGGACCTATGCCACCTGTTCCTGACTGTTAGGTTTGGGGCCTCTGTCATCTCCTGGCCATGGGTTCTGTTTCCCTGACTGCAGATGGGGTTACTTTCCCCTGACTGTGACCATACTCTTACCTGCACTCTCATTTTCAGGACCTGTGTCCTCTCTCCCTGCCCCAGATTCAGCCTGGGCCTGTATTCCCTCTTTTGTTTTTGTACTAAGGCTTGAATCTAGGAGCATTCTATCTCCAAGCTACATCCCCAGGCCATTTTATTCTTTTTTTTTTCTGTACTGGGGATTGAACCCAGGGGCATTCTACCTCTGAGCTACACTCCCAGCCCTATTTTTTATTATTTATTTTGAAACAGGGTCTCACTAAGTTGCAGAGAGCCTCACTAAGTAGCTGAGGCTGGCTGCGAACCTGCGATCCTCTTGTCTCAGCCTCCCAAGTAGTGGGTTTACAAGTGTGCACACCATGCCTGGCTTATTCTTTATTTTTTTTATTTTTTGCAGAACTGGGGATTGAACTCAGGGGCATTCTACCTCCGAGCTACACCCTTAGTCCTATTTTTTATTCTTTATTTTGAAACAGGGTCTCACTAAGTTGTGGAGGGCCTCACTAAGTAGCTGAGGGTGGCCGCGAACCTGCGATCCTCCTGTCTCAGCCTTCCAAGTGGTGGGATTACAGGTGTGCGTCACCGTGCCTGGCTCTGTATTCCCTCCTATGCTCTCAGTCTCAGCCTCTTCAGGACCTTGGCTCTTTCATTTCAGCCCCAGGGGGAGCTCTCTTCTTGAATTTGGATTTGGGGAGCCCCTCCATCCCTAACCCTTGATGCTGGGGCCCAGTTGAGGTCCAGTGCATGGAGTCAGGGTGTCTGGAAGGGGGCATAGTGGGAGCTGGTCCCCACCCCAGGACCAGGGGAGCTATAGATCATGTGGCACCCAACCCCTTCTTTATAGATGAGCAAACTGAGGCCCAGGGACGTGAAGGCTTCTGTCTGAGATCACACAGCAATCAGGGGCATAGCCAGGGCTCCTCACTCCTTGTGCTCAGCCCGCCTGCTCCATCATGAATGTGTGCATTCGAATACCATGTGTGCGAGGGTGTGTGCTGGGCCCTTAGGGAATGCTCCCGTGCGGCTCTGCTCTGTTGCCTGCGATCACATGAGCGGCATATGTCACTGCCTCAGCCTATGTCTTGGCACATGTGTGAGTGTGGTGTGTTGAGCACATGTGAGTGCTAGTGTAGAAGTGACCGTGTACAGTGCTCACATGTACAGTGTGTACATGTCTGTGTGTGACTTGCAGAGTTTTTCCCAGCCTGGTGTCCAGCCTTCCGCGAAAGGCCAGCTAATGCCCCCTTAAGCCAGAGTAAGATGACTCTTTTGAATAAGCCAGTGTGTTCTGAATCTGGGTACACCAGCCAGGCCCCAGTGTCCTCTCAACATGTCCCAACCTTCACCACTTCAGACAGACGTGGACCCCAGCACTGCTCCCCATGTGCAGCCTCCCTTGTGGTCATCTCAGTGGGACTGGGCATCCTCTGTGTCTGGGGCAGCCTCAGACACACATCTGGGCTGCCAGTGTCTACTGGGGCAGGAGAACAGCCGTCATGGCCCTGCTTTGCGGTCCCCAGCTGCTGTTTACTCGCTAGTGCCTTGCCTCTCTGGGATTGTTTCCCCATCTATAAAATGGGCCTAGAAGTGGCCCAGGAAGCTGTTGAAAGGAGTGTATGAGATAATCTGTATGAAGTCCTATCCCGCACGGAGCCTGGCACACAGTAAACACTTAATAAAGTCACCTGTTGCTAACGGTTACCACAGAAAAGGTGGAACCAAGGCCCGAAGAGGAACCTGGAGCAGGTTGGTGTCCAGGTGTCTCAATGCCAGTATCAGGCTGCCTGCATGACACTGGGATGATAAGGGGCAGGGGCACGTGGTGGTTCTACAGTGGCAGGGCCCTAATGATGAACTCGACAGGGGAAGGGACAGGAGAGTGGCTGGGATGGGGCAGCCGGGCAGGACAGAGGCAGGAGGAGACTCTAACAGCCCTTAGGAACCACAGGGCCTGATGTTGGCCCGAGGTGGACTCCTGGAGTCAGTCTGGGCTCCTGGCCCCTTCTGATCTTTTTCTCTCTCTTCTTTGCCCCTCTCTCAATGGCGCCTGTGTTTCTCTCTAACTGCCCACCTCTGTCTTCCCCTCCTCCCCTCTGCCCTGCCCTGCTTCCCCTCCAGCAGAAGGCAGACCTGGCTGTGGCTGCGTTCACCATCACAGCGGAGCGGGAGAAAGTCATCGACTTCTCCAAACCCTTCATGACCCTGGGGATCAGCATCCTCTATCGAGTGCACATGGTACGCTTCTCCTGGGGCTGTGACCTGGCGTGGGGGCTGGGGCAGGGGCTACACGTGGGAGCCAGCCTCCACTGGACCTCAGATGGGCCAGTCAGGTTCCTGGGTCCCTGGCGGAGGCTGGGGCTGAGTGCAGAGCTCAGGTCAGGGGCGGTTCTGGGTCTCAACCCCTACCCCCACAGGGCCGCAAGCCTGGCTACTTCTCCTTCCTGGACCCCTTCTCTCCTGCTGTGTGGCTCTTCATGCTTCTTGCCTACTTGGCTGTCAGCTGTGTCCTGTTCCTGGCTGCCAGGTGAGTCCACTGCCTGCTGTCCGGGAAGCAGGCACAAGCCAGGGCCTCTGTCTGACCTGCATGCCGCCTCCTCTGCTGGGACCATCTACTCTGGGGCCTCCAATTTCCTTCTCCCTCCTCCCTTCCTTTCTTGCCCTGCCTCTGGCTCTCTTTTTCCCCTCATGACTCTGACTTCTGCTCTGTGGGTTTCTATCTAAGCCTGTCTCCTTCCTGTTCTCTCCATCTCTCTCCTCCTTTGCTCCCACTGTCTCCTCTACTTCTCTGTGTTGGTGTCTCTTGGTATCTCTGCCTCTCCTGTGTGTGTGTGTGTGTGTGTGTGTGTGTGTGTGTGTGTCTCTTCCTCCTTCTCTATGTGTGTCTCTGTCCATCTCTTTCTTTTTCCCGTCTCTCCCCTTCTAATGGTGGTTCCATTAGAACCTCCCCACTCCCGTACCTTGGCTCTATCCACCCAACCATGTCTCTCCACAGGCTGAGTCCCTATGAGTGGTACAACCCGCACCCATGCCTGAGGGCGCGCCCCCACATCCTGGAGAACCAATACACACTGGGCAACAGCCTCTGGTTCCCCGTGGGGGGCTTCATGCAGCAGGGCTCAGAGATCATGCCACGGGCACTGTCCACGCGCTGCGTCAGCGGAGTCTGGTGAGACGCTTTCTATCTGCCTGTCTGGGGTTGGGGAGGGGCCCTCTGAGTTCTGCAGGGCTTGGGGAGCTGCTGTAGTCTCCTGGGTGATTCCTTGTTCTCCACCTCCAGCTGTGTGACAGGGACAGGGTCAGAAAGCCGAGCCCCAGCACCACTGCCCACTGGCTGTGTGACCTTGCATAGGCGCATCCCCTCTCTAGCCTCAATCTCCTCATCTGAAAAATAGAGATAAAAAAGTCCATGTCTCGGGGCTGTAAGGACTCAGTGAGGCTGTCACGGAAAAGTGCCCTATGCACTGGACATTCTTGTGCTGACACACAAGGGATTTGGGCCACGACAGGAGGGGTATTGTGTTGTCACAGATATTGCCTGGTCATCACTGAGACTTAGAGTCCTTGAGGCACTCCAGGGATCCAGTATCCTGGACAGAACTTATTTTGCCCCAGGAAGCATGATGTTGGAGTAGTCACCCACAACTCATGGTGTCCAGCCCACAGTTTTAAAAATGGAATTAGATGCCAACACTTAAAGTCTGGGCAGATTCGCTCACGAATCCAGGAGATCTGGTGGCACTGGCTGGCATCCAGCCAGCACCCGTCTCAGTAGCTTGGCTGCAGTTCCCACAACTTCTCTCGCCTCCTCCACCGTAAGATCACAGAAAGTCAAGGAGAAAGCTTAGGATAGGGAATATCCTCCCCATCTTATGGATTAGAAGACTGAGATCCACCCAGGCTCAGTGGCACCCGCCTGTAAGACCAGCAACTCAGGAAGCCAAGGCAGGAGGATCTCAAGTTCAAGGCCAGCCTGGGCAATTTAGCGAGACCTTGTCTCAAAATAAAAAAATAAGAAGGGCTGGGGATATAACTCAGTAATAGAGCGCTCCTGGGTTCAATCCCCAGAACTGCAAAGAAAGACCCAGAGAGGAATGACTTGCTAAAGAGCATGCATCCAACTAGAGGCAGGGCCAGGCCAGAACCAGGCGCCTTCCCTGGACCGGCCTTTGGAACTGCCTGGGCCCAGCCCGGCCCGAAGCCCTTGGTAGCCTCTCCAGGGATCTGGCCTTCATCAGAGTTCAAGCATTCACAGCCACTCCACAGGGGCCTGGTGCTCAGGGAGGCATCAGCCCACCCCTGCCCTCCAGAGGCAGAGGCGCTAACAGTAAGCGAACAAACAGATAAACGCTGGATTTCATATTTTATTTGATGAATATGTCTCAAAGATATTGTTTAATTTGAAACTTGTTCAATTCAACACTAACCTTAATAGGTGGCAAGTTTTTCTCTCTCCCAGCTGAGTGGAACTAACTGCCATATGGCAGTCGTTTGCAATCCCCTTGGTCCACTGGCTTTGAAACTTTCAAGTCTTTTTTTTTTTAAGTTTTTATTGCTAATCACTATGGAGGAGTTAATTGGGGCCATAAAAGTATTAAATGAGGGGCACTATAAAGAGCTGGGAAAACTTACAAAGTCAAAGAAGCCACACTGAGCTGGGTGTGATGGTGCATGCTTGTGATCCCAGTACAGGGGAGGCTGAAATTGGAGGATCACAGGTTGCAGGCCAGCCTCAGCAAGTTAGTGAGGCCCTATTTCAAAATAAAAAGTAAAATAGGGCTGGGGGTGTAGCTCAGAGGTAGAATGCCCTTGGGTTCAATCCCCAGTATCACCAAAAAAAAAAAAAAAGAAGCCACAGGGGATACAAGTTCAGA
>PVJS01044791.1:0-16507 GCA_004027185.1 Glis glis
TTTTTTTTTTTTGCGGTACCGGGGATTGAACGCAGGGGCGTTCTATCTCCGTGCTACGCTCCCGGCCCTATTTTTTTTTTTATACTTTATTTTGAAACTGGGTCTCACGAAGTTGCAGAGAGCCTCACTAAGGAGAGAGAGAGAGAGAGAGAGAGAGAGTGCGCGCTGAGGCTGGCCGCGAACCCGTATCCTCCAGTCTCCGCCTCCCAAAGTACTGAGATTACAAGCGTGCACCACCACGCCTGGCGTGTTTTATAATTTAAAGTGAGGATTAGCGGGGCACAGTGGTGCATGCCTATAATCCCAGCTACTGGGGAGGCTGAGGCAGGAGTATCGCAAGTTTGAGAACAGCCTGGACAACTTAGTGAGACCCTGACTCAGAATAAAAAATAAATAGGGCTGGGGGTGTAGCTCAGTGGTAGAGTGCTTCCCTAACATGAGTAAGGCCCTGCATGGAATTTCTAGTACTAGAAAAAGTGAGGATTTATCTAAATGCAATTATAGCAGTTAGAAACCTCACGGATTGCAAAATTTTATTTCCATAGTAGTCTACACAAATATCTTCTTAAAATAAATTTATGGTACCAAAAAGCAGAATCAGATGAGCACTTACATACTCTGGAATGTCATATTCCCCACAACTGCCCATCTTGAAGAATTTGGTTTAATTATTATATGCCTAAAGATAGTATGAAAGTTGATTTACAAGCCGGGTGTGGTGGTGCACACCTGTAATCCCAGTACTTGGGAGGCTGAGACAGGTTCGAGGCCAGCCTCAGCAACTTAGCAAAGCCCTCAGCAACTTAGTGAGACCCCGTTTCAAACTAAAAAATAAAAAAGGGCTAAGGGTGTAGCTCAGAGGTAGAATACCTTTGGGTTCAATCCCCAGTATTAAAAAAAATGATAATTTACAAAAGACCTAAAGTATGTTACCTTCTCTCCACTTTACCAATTACTACTTCATATTTAAGGTGGTGAGCCCTTAATGTCACTTCAAAACATTCTATATTTATATTTTCTGATTAAGGTCCATTTTCAAGAGATTATAGAAGATTTTGGGGACCCAGACAAAAAGCCAGGCAGCAAGCTGAAGTTAAGTACATCTATTCTAAACTCAGGTCGGCCATAAGCAAACAGCGCTATAAGGACTCAGAGTGCAGGATGTTATATCACAAAATGACAAAGATAATGGGTTCTTTATTTCTGGGTTGTTTTTCTTTTTTCTTTTATTTGAAACAAAGTCTCGCTAAGTTGCTGAGAGCTTCACCAAGTTGCCAAGGCTGACCACGAACCTGCAACCTTCCTGTCTCACCCTCCTAAGTACTGGGATTACAGGTGTGCGCCACCATGCCTGGCTTCTTTATTTCTTATCATATCTGGCTCTCATGTCCTGTTTCCATGTGCTTCACTTTTGCGTTACTTGTTTAATGTACTACAAAATTTAACCTTGTGACTTCTTGAACCTTATCACAAAACTGTCTGAGAATAACCAGCTCCAAGCCAAAACAGTGAGTTCAGGACTTGGACAATAAATTTCAGAAGAATACTGAAAGATTGGTAAGGTTATTAATCCAAGTTTATTGGTGAGTCATTGCTGAAATGTGCTAAATTTTAATGAATATTGTTCAATTTAGTACATACTTTTTTGAATATTTACTGGTAATTGTTCTCGAAACTCTTTTCTTTCTCTTATGGGTTTTAAGAAACCAGATTCTAACTTGCCTTTTCCTGTTTTGTTTTTGTAGAGTCACTCAAGGGAAAGGCTTAATGCCAGATGGCACTAGCAGATTTACTTGCAAAGGAAAGACAATTTTACATTACATGGGAACCAGCACATTTTCGGAGTACACAGTTGTGGCTGACATCTCTGTCGCTAAGATAGATCCTGCAGCACCTTTGGATAAAGTCTGCCTTCTTGGTTGCGGAATTTCAACTGGTTATGGTGCTGCTGTGAACACTGCCAAGGTGAGAGATAAGCCTGGGTTTTAGCTTCTGCCTTCTAATTCAGTTCAGCAAAGCCTGGCTACAATAGTGAAATTGGGCTGTTCTATAAAAAAAAACTAGTGATTTCCCCATTGTAGCGGAAAGAGTGCCTTACAGACTGTCTTTACTGCTAGGTGGAGCCTGGCTCTACTTGTGCTGTCTTTGGCCTGGGAGGAGTCGGATTGGCGGTTATCATGGGCTGCAAAGTGGCTGGTGCATCCCGGATCATTGGTGTGGACATCAATAAAGACAAATTTGCCAGGGCCACAGAATTTGGAGCCACTGAGTGTATTAATCCCCAAGACTTCAGTAAACCCATCCAGGAAGTGCTCATTGACATGACTGATGGAGGGGTGGACTATTCCTTTGAGTGCATTGGTAATGTGAAGGTCATGGTGAGTACAGTTGGCTTCGTCCCTTTTTTTGTTTGTTGAACTTTTATTTATTGCCGTTCCCTTAGATTTTTTTTTTTTTTTTTTTGCGGTGCCGGGGATTGAACGCAGGGGCGTTCTACCTCCGCGCTACGCCCCCGGCCCTATTTTTTATACTTTATTTTGAAACCGGGTCTCACGAAGTTGTGGAGGCCTCACTAAGTAGGGAGAGAGAGAGAGAGAGACAGGGAGAGAGAGAGCGAGAGAGCTGAGGCTGGCCGCGATCCCGGATCCTCCGGTGTCCGTCTCCCAAAGTACTGGGATTACAAGCGTGCACCACCACAGGATTTACTTTTAAAATAGAACACAAAGCCAGGTGTGGTGGCGCACACCTGTAATCCCAGTACTTGGGAGGCTGAGACCGGAGGATCGCAGGTTCAAGGACAGCCTCAGCAAGTAGTGAGACTCATCAACCTAGCAAGACCCTGTTTCTAAATAAGAAAATCGGGCTGGCGGTGTAACTTGAAGGTAGAATGCCTCTGGGTTCAATCCCCAGTACCACACAAAAAATAAAATAAAAAGCAAATAAAAGCTTCAAATTTTTTCAGTTTATGTTAATATTTATCCAGGTTAATAATTTTTAAAAGTGCATGTTTAAATATAATTGTTCAAGCCAGGCATGGTGGTGCACACTTATAATCCCAGTACTTGGGAGGCTGAGACAGGAGGCTCGCAGGTTCGCGGCCAGTCTCAGCTATTTAGTGAGGCCCTCCACAACTTAGTGAGACCCTGTTTCGAAATAAAAAATAAAATTGAGCTGGAGGTATAGCTCGGAGGTAGAATGCCCCTGGGTTCAGTCCCCAGTACTGCAAAATATATATACATACATACATATATACATATATACGTACATATATATATATGTACTATATATATATATATATATATATATATATATATATAAATTGTTTGATAAAATTAAACTTACAAAACATTAAGTTTGGATACTTGTTGCCTTTTTCTTTAAAAGCTCTGTGCCAACCCACCCCCACTAAAGGTTTCTGGGGAAGTAGTTCTCAGCAAAATGCACTGACTCCAGTGATTTGGTCTTTCTTGGTGCTTGCAGAGAGCAGCTCTTGAGGCATGCCACAAAGGCTGGGGTGTCAGCGTCGTGGTTGGAGTAGCTGCTTCAGGTCAAGAAATCGCCACTCGCCCGTTCCAGCTGGTGACGGGTCGCACATGGAAAGGCACCGCCTTTGGAGGTAATTCAGTGGATGAGACAAGTATATTTTCTCTGGTTGTTTCCATTGGCATATCTTTAATCCCAGACTAGTTTTCTTATATTAACAAGAATTTTCCTTCTCGTCATAAATTGTTGCATGCAAGGTTATTTTAATACAACAGTTTCGGATTCAATCCATGTTTATCTCTGGGGCTAGGAAGGTGCTCAGACTCTTCTGAAGCACATAGCTACTTGTTACCCACTTTTTAAAAAAGATTCAACATTCTTTTTTTTTTTTTGCGGTACCGGGGATTGAACCCAGGGGCATTCTCCGGTCTCCGCCTCCCAAAGTACTGGGATTACAAGCGTGCACCAACATGCCCAGCGTCAATGTTTTTTTAATGAAGAAGTCGGAGGTAGGGCAGAGGTGAAAGTTGGTTGCAAGATAAGCAGGCAACATCGTCAGCCCCACTGTTTTCGTGTTTTGGACTTAAGTAGGTTATCACATTTTTGCTCATTTTTCCAGAGGATGCAGTGATTGCTGGGTGTGGTTATACTTTTTTATGAATATTACTGATTTCAGCAGTAATGAAAACTGAGTCTTAAACTGAAAATATTAGACAAAACCTAATAACAAAATTGAAAAGCTACCAGACTGATCATTTTTCCCTAAAACGTGCTTCATTATTTGGGATTGCCTAACAACCAGTTGAAAGTGGGGCGGGAAAACCTCTAACTTTTTGTGCTATAGCTAGGGAAGAGCAGAGACATCAAAATGTGTTTGTATATCCCAACTATTATGAATGAGTGAAATTTATAAAGTTTTTATAGGCTTTAAAAAACATATCTCCAGCCAGGTGTGGTGGCGCACGCTTGTAATCCCAGTACTTAGGGAGGCTGAGACCGGAGGATCTGGGTTCACAGCCAGCCTCAGCTACTTAGTGCGGCCCTCCACAACTTAGTAAGACCCTGTTTCAAAATAAAGAATAAAAAATAGGGCTGGGGGTGTAGACCAGAGTTAGAATGCCCCCCGGGTTCAATCCCCGGTACTGCACAAAAAAAAATCTCACTATCCTATTTGGGGGGGAAATCATTAATTTGGAATGATCTATGTTTAGTAATATGTCTAGTAAGATTCCCTACTTCATATTATGCCATCTTTTTTGGAGGCCAGGAGAAAATATTACAGTACTTACCTTAGAAAATGTCAGTCTGAGCTGGGTGTGGCGGCACATGCCTGTAATCCCAGTACTTGGGAGGCTAAGACAGGAGGATCACAGTTTCGAGGCCAGCCTCAGAAACTTAATGAGACTCTTAGCAACTTAGTGAGACCCTGTTTCAAATTAAAAAGGGCTGGGGTGTAGCTCAGAGGTAGAATGCGAGTGGGGCATGATGGCACACACCTGTAACCCCAGTACTTGGGAGGCTGGGACAGGAGGATGACAGGCTCAAGGCCATCCTTACCAATTTAGCAAGACTGAGGAATTTAGCAAGAGGAGACCATTTCAGAATAAAAAGAGCTAGGGGTATGGCTCAGAGGTAGAATGCCTCAGAGTTCAATCCCCAGTACCAAAAAAAAAAACTGTTGCGTCAGTTTTTTCTTCCTTGTGGATCTAAATAAGCTATTGCTAAAACTTCCAGAATTCTATCCTGTATAGCTTAAAACTCTCAGTCGGCAAAAACTTTTAAGATTTTAGTAAATCATGTGGTGTGTGTGTGGTGTGTGTGTGTGTGTGTGTGTGTGTGTGTGTGTGTGTGTGTGTGTTAGTTACTGGGGGTAGAACCAAGGGACGCTCTACCACTGAGCTATAGCCCCAGCTCTTTTTACTTTTGAGACAGGGTCTCCCTAAGTTGTTGGTGCTGGCCTCAAACTTGTGATACTCCCAAGTCTTGGTATTATAGGCATGCACCACCATGCCTGGCTTAATAAATCTTAATACAGAAAAGGGAAAATACTCAAAACTATTGACTTCTTTCATAACTGAAATGTGTGACAGATTCTTCTCTGATTGATACTAATTTTGGAATTTTTCATTCCTTTTGAACTCGTCAAAAGGTTCATCCTCTTAAACATCTTTGTGTCACCCACTAAGTAATAAGCATACTGTAGAAATTTGTGGCATAAATTAATGGATGTATGATTTGTTTTAGGATGGAAGAGTGTAGAAAGTGTCCCAAAGTTGGTGTCTGAATATATGTCCAAAAAGATAAAAGTTGATGAATTTGTGACTGGCAATGTGTCCTTTGACCAAATTAATGAAGCTTTTGAACTGTTGCATGCAGGGAAGAGGTAAGTTTTCCTTTTAGTTATTTATTACAGAATGTAGTGATTTGGGGGTTTAGAGAAGGGGGATCAAAAATAATAGTTTCTACAGTAGTCTTAAAAGGTTATATATGTTTATTGCTTCCTTCTCTTACAGCATTCGGACTGTTGTAAAGATGTAAATTCAAAGAGAAAAATAAATCCATCCATTCCCATGTTTTTTGATCTGATGCGAGCAGCCTGCCAGGCAGGGAGATCTTCCAAGTTCACAGCCTCTTAGACCTTCAGTAACTACTCTAGGAAATGTGTGTGTAATTCACAGGTCTCTGTAATCAAGGACAAGACTAATATAGTCACAAATCTGTTTTCTGGACTTTCCTTCATATAAATCATTGCTAGCTCATTAAAAATATTATAATAAAAGTAATTTCTACATTTGTGTGTAAGTTGTCATCTCTTTTATGTTGTATTCAACCTCATGGTTCCTCTGCATATTATCTTCATTCTGTAAAGGAAAGGAAGAAGAAACTGGGCAGGTGAGCTTTTTTCCCCCTTTTTCTCTTCTTATATATAAGATATATGTGAATAGTAATACAGACATTTTTGTGTCCACCAATATGAAAAAATAAGGCAGTTTAAAGATATTAAACTGTTATTCCAGTTCTTATAGCTGGTCAATTTACTGAGTTTAGTCTTCATTTCTGTCACAATAAAGTACATACTCTCGAGCTAGTTAATTAAGTATTAGCATTTCCTGCCTGAAAGCACACTTGTCTCAGAGATCCAATATAAGGAATCAATTTTACAAGATCTTTCATATAAGAATTCCTGGATCATGGGACTCAACTATATGTATAAAAAGTATTTTCTTTAAAAATTCTTTTAATCCTCTTAGATTGAATCTAGGATGCTATGTCCATTGCTGAACCAAAGTTTTTGGAACAAAGTGCAGATAAAGCACAGGGCTAGAAGCTACATATGCATGTCAGCAAATCTATCTTGGTTGTCCTAAATTCAGATTCTCTCTCTTTGAAAGGATTGTTGGGAAATTTTTGTAAGTATCTTTAAACTGCTTTTTTGGAAAATGTACGTAACTTCAGTGCAAATGGATATTAGCTTCCACTGTATATTTCATGATAGCTAGTAAAATGTACTGTCTTTGTGGTGTGTGTGTGTGTGTGTGTGTGTGTGTTACTGGGGATTGAACCCAGGGGCATTCTACTTCTGAGTTAAACCCCTAGTCCTATTTTTTATTCTTTACTCTTTATTCTTTATTTTGACACAGGATCTCACTAAGTTGCGGAGGGCCTAAGTAGCTGAGGCTGGCTGCAAACCCGAATCTTCTGGTCTTGGCCTCCCAAGTACTGGGATTACAAGCGTGCGCCAACCACGCCTGGCAAGACACAAGTTCTTTTTCTTTTTCTTTTGCAGTACCGGGGATTGAACCAGGTACGTTCTACCTCCGAGCTACACCCCTGGCCCTATTTTTTTATCCTTTATTTTGAAACCAGGTCTCACGAAGTTGTGGAGGGCCTCACTAAGTAGCTGAGGCTGGCCACGAACCCAGATCCTCTGGTCTCCACCTCCCAAGTACTGGGATTACAAGCATGCGCCACCACGCCTGTCTTAGACACAAGTTCTTTATTAAGTGCACAGGAAACTAACACAAAGTAGAATGTATGGGTTGATGGATCATTTCGGATGGAAGTGAGGGGGAAAAAAATCACATTATGTCCAAAACTCCTACAGTAGAGGTAGTTAATATTGTGTACAACCAACACCAAACAAAAATGGCTCCAAAATATAAACAGAGTGCTACTTCCACATCTCTTGAATGCAAGATTATACTTGGCTGGTAATTCTTAAAATCTTGTGTTGGTTTGGGTGAAAGGAAACTTTTTACATGCATAGATTCAGAACTTTTTCTCCTTGGCTACCAGTTGCCCAGTAGGCTGATGATGGGACTAGAGACACGGCTGACCCAGAAAAAAGACCAACTTTAGATTCAGTTGATTTGATTTTAATTAACATACAAGATCAGATTCTTTGTTAGCAAATAACCTTTTAGAAAAAGTATACCAGAAATACATTTGAAAAACATTTTGTTAAGTATAAGCAGCTATTTTGATAATAAATGCATATAGAACTATACTAAAGGAATTGTGCCTTGATGACGACTAAGAGGACAGGATGTACACAGTCACCCTCCATCACAAGATTTCCTTTGGTGGGACTTTATGGGAACAGAAGCAGAACGAGCTGTTCAGCAGACTGGTTTTTATCAATGTGTGGTCACTAGCAGAATTCCATATTCTTGAGGTAAAGAGTACGCATGCTTCTTTCAGGAAGGGGGTGAGAATCCACTGTAGAATTACCTCCAGTTTAAATGCGCACTGAAATACTCTTTACTGTCAAAACTAAAAACAGCAGAAATGTGCTTTGTAATATGTTGATCTCATCTGCTCATCTACATTTTAATAACTAAAGTTCTCATCAGTGGCTTTGTTTTCTCAGAATCACCCAGGGCTCAAATACACTGATTGAATTTTTAAAAATTGTAGCTGGGAGTTGTAGCACACAACTGTAATCCCAGTACTTGGAAGGCTGAAACAGGAGGATCACAGGTTTGAGGCCAGCACATGGTAACTTTGTGAGATTGTTTCAGATTTTTAAAAGATTTTTAAAAAGGGCTGAAGATGTAGCTCAAGAAGTAGAAATCCACTGGGTTCAATCCCTGGTACCAAAAGATGAAATGCAAATAAATTTGTAACTAGAAAGTTTACCAACAGCTTCCTGGGCTGGACATTCAGAGGGATTTCCATAAAATAAATTACTAAAATACTTTGAACTATTAAACACATCAGTGATAAATGAAAATCTTTACAGGAATCCCTTCTTGAGTGTTCCACAGAATGATTTTTAGGGCACATTTTGGTAAAATAACATCAGTATTGACCATTTTTTTAAAAGAACCACAGAATTGCCATATACAGGCAGTTGTATCATTTCTCAGTCTCCAAAATGAAAAGCAGCAGAGAAAATGTAGCCAAGGCCACCTTACTGCTGCTTCTCTAGGGAAACATCCAAATCCAAGTCACTATTTTTCTTTTTCATACTTAGCTCTAAAAGGGTGAAGAGGTTAAGGCAGGCGGCTGCCACCAAAGGCAACTTGCCCCTCAAGGGTTCAAAAAGCAGGGCCAGAGAATTTCCTTGTTTAGATGCTGTCCAAGTAAGCTAGCCTTTCCTTAAGTATTCATTTTTAAAATGTAACAAAACACATTAACATTTTAGAATTTGCCAGTGTAACCCACACTGTGAAACAATTTGGTCCTAAAACGTTAATGTCTAGATATTATTTTCTAATATGAATTAGTAAACGAGCCACATCCATATAACAAGTGGTATGTATCATTGGGTGTGGTGGCACGCACACCTGTAATCCCAAAACTTGGGAGGCTGAGACAGGAGGAGGATCGCAGGTTTGAGACCAGCCTCAGCAACAAAGCAAGTCCTCTCAGCAACCTAGCCAGACCCTGTTTCAAAACAAAAAATTTAAAAAGGGCTTGCGATGTAACTTGGAGGTAGACTGTCCCTGGGTTCAATCTGCAATACTACCAAAAAAAAAAGTGGTATGAATTGCTGGAGGATAGAGCTTGATAGAAGTAAAACACCATCAAACATAGACAAAATCATACACCATCTCCAGCAGTTCCAGGATTTATAATTCCCAGGTGACTGAGATATCCTCCCACCACTATTATGTTTTGCCCCCAAGATTCACTGCATTCAATGCTTAAAGAAAATAGCTCATGGTTTATGAAACTCAGGATATAAGATCAAAGTTGCTTCACATGATATGTCCTAAGAATAAGAAAAATCACAGAATTTGTACTTAGTAGGTGGTGTGGGTGGTAATTTTTGTGTTGGTAGTTATTTTGAAATAATTTTATGTCTTATAATATCAAGCAAATGAGTAAATGTGTTATCTGGAACCAAAGTTCTCACCAAAAGAGAAGAGAATGCAAATATGGGGCAGGGAATGGAAAGGAAGATCAATTTTTAATTTGAAATGAAAGTATCAGAATGAATTCATGCTTTTTTTTCCCCAAGAAGTGTCTAGAAGCAATGAGACCCCAGTAGAACCCAGATCTTGATTTCCAAACACTCCCCCAAGAAAAGAAACCAGGGGTCTTGGAGAAATCCAAAGTCCTGTCTAGGGCAGGAAAAATACATGGTGAGCCTAGAACATCTTGCTATGGCAAAAAGCAAGGGAGTACTCAGACTGATGGTTCAAAAGTACCCAAGAACTGAAATCAGGAAATTATAGTAATATATGCATATCCATGTTTATAGCAGCACAAGTCACAATAGCTAAATTATGAAACCAACCTAGGTGTCTATCAACAGATGGATTACAAAATTATGGGATACACACAAAATGGAATTCTACTCTGCAAACAAGGAGAATAAAATGTTATTTGCAGGAAAATGGATGGACCTGGAGAACATTATGTTAAGTGAGATTAGCCAGTCACAGAAAGTGAAGGGGCATATGTTTTTTCTCATATGCAGAAGCTAGGGAGTAATTGGGATACCAAAGGGACTTCAGATAATGGAGGAGAAACTCCAGCGGAGTCAGGGAGGTGGTCTAGGGGAAGGTGGGGGAAGAGGGAGGATCAATGAAGGAATCACTTCCATTGACATTATGTACTTATGTGAACATACCAATGTCAACCTCAATACCCTGTATGGGGAAGGTTGGGGCGAAGGGGAGAATAGGGAGGGAGCCAGGGGAAATCCCACCATGTGCTGTGTGCAGGTATGCCACCATCACTACGAACTACATTATGATTTGAGACTATAATGCACCAATAAAAGTATTTAGAAAAAAAAGTACCCAAGAACAGTCTTAAAGTTGCTCCCACTGGCCAAATTTGGAACAATTAAAGTAATTATATAGAAATTTGTGTGGGTGTGGTACTGGGAATTGAACCCAGGGGCATCCCACCTCTGAGCTATGCCCTCCCAGCCCTATTTCATTTTTTATTTTGAAACAGGGTCTCCCTAAGTTGTGGAGGGTCTTGCTAAGTTGCTGAGGCTGGCCCCAAACGTGCAATCCTCTTTCAGCCTCCAAAGTACTGGGATTTACAGGCATGTACCACCATGCCCAGCTAATTAAATAGAACTTAAAATATAATAATAGTCAGGCATGGTGGCGCACGCTTGTAATCCCAGTACTTGGGAGGCTGAGACTGGAGGATCCGGGTTTGCGGCCAGCCTCAGCTACTTAGTGAGACCCTCCGCAACTTCACGAGACCCTGTTTCAAAATAAAGTATAAAAAATAGGGCCGGGGGTGTAGCTCGGAGGTAGAATGCCCCTGGGCTCAATCCATGGTACCGCAAAAAATAATAATAATAATAATCCATGACTCCACATTGATACTGAAGGGGGGTGGGGTAAGGACTTGAGGGAAGAAATTGCTTCTTTGTAGAATCTCAGCTAATAAATGTAGAAGGGATGCCAGACTTAAAAGATGCCAACTTGCAGCTACCACTGTAATAAAATAGTGGATAAGGCAAGATTTATCAGTGAGTGTTAAAACCACTGTGTGAATGAGACATCCAAAATGGTCTCCAATAGCTCTTCCCACATTACTTAAGAAAACAATACTTTTCAATAAAAAGTCCTGTAATCAACAGTGCATCCAACATGCCATCTACGTCGCCTCCCCTGAAATACTTATCCTGAAACTATCCTCATGAGAAACAGACTTTCTCAAGCCAACTGGCCTGACTTTTCAAGTGTGAACTTCACAAAAGACCAAAAGAGTAGGGGAATTATTCTAGAAAAAACTATAGATCATGACAATCAAATGACATGAGTTTGGTTCCTGGATATAAGAAAAAGACAATATTTCAAAAACACTGGAGAAAATGGAGAAACTTTAAGTACATACTACACACACTAGGTAATTCTGTATCAATGCTAATTTTCTTAGATGTGATCAATATGTCTTGATAATACAGAATATCCTTACAGTTTAAGAAATACATGCTAAAGTAGTAATGGTGCTAGAAGATAGGGTTGTAACACTCAGTGGTAGAGTGCTTGCCTAGAATGTGAGAGGACCTGGGTTCAATCGCCGGTACAGGGGAGGGGGGCTGATATAGACATGAAACAAAGGTGGCAAAATAAAAATGAAGTAAAGGGTATTTCATATTTCGTATTTCATTTCACTATAATACAGTTTCCTGTAAATTTGATAATTTTCAAAATAAAAAGTTGGAAGTAAAAAATAAAAACCTAAAAGAAGGAAATAGCTTACATATACCATCCATGATGGGCACTTTGGAGGCTTTGGTAAAGTAGAACCTCCTGCTATATAAATTTAACCAAATCCAATGAAAACCTAGATGTGGTTAAGACGAGAGATTGAGGAATCTAAGATGGAAACAAATCCCAAAACTTCCTCTTGCCTATTAATTTAGACATGAGGGTGGCAAGTGGTATAAAGATGTTGGTGAAGCCAGGCATGGGGAAACACAGCTATAATCCCAGTACTAGGGAGGCTGAGACTGGAAGATCAAAGGTTCAAGGACAGCCTCAGCAATGGGGCGAGACTCTCAGCAACCTAGTGAGATACTGTTTCAAAATAAAATATATTAAAAAGGGCTAGGGGTATATCTCGGAGGTAGAATGTCCCTGGATTCAATCCCCAGTACCACACACACACACACACACACACACACACACACAAAATGTTGGTGAAGGTGTTCTAACCCTTCTACTCTCTCTTATCAGCAAAAGGCACAAAATGAAGGGCAAACATGTTTCCCTTCTTTTAAATTAAAATTCTGGGGCAGGGGAGAACGTATGTTGGAGGACTAGCAGGAAAAAAGAATACCTTAAAACAATCTAAAATAAGAAGTAAATACATTGACTTATTTTATAAGAAGTTGGCAGAATGATGAAACTAGATGCTTTGTCACCTAATACATATTTGTCATTCAAGATTTTATATATATATATGTATATGTGTGTGTGTGTGTATATATATATATATATATATATATTTATATATATATATATATATATATTTATATATATATATAAAATTAGACCAGAGTCCAAGTTGTTTAAAAATCTCCAAAACCAAGAAAAGCATTATCGCCAGTGTGGTATTTTATCTTTTCACCACAAAACTTTCCCACAGAGATTTTCTTCCTTAAGCGTATTTTCTAACAATAGACAATGAATAAGCCCACATTGTTAATTCCACAATCAGAACATAAAGTGTTCCCCTGAGTACTGTGCTGGGCCTTGAAAGGTCTCAAAACTATGGCTGCACCTCAAATGCTGCGGGCACACGCTGCAGGATGAAGCAGGCTACCACCATTATGATACCACCATTAAACCTGAAAAAACACCTTTACTCGAATGGTCATGAGTTTATTTCAGATTATGAAATAAACCTCCCCATTCATACTGATTTCCCTCCAATCCCAAACAAATGCAGCAAAGTTAATGACCACATGGTGGGATAATCATTCAACTTTTTAATCTCCCTTTACACATTATATTAACATCCATATTACAAGGCATTCCATTCACAAATATTACAGTTTGATAAAAACTTCACACACATACCCCCAAAAGTCTATACCAGATTCAGTCACTTTACTAAATCATTAAAATAATAAAAGTAATGAAAACATTATCATAATTCTCTTAAAGCAATAAGGTCTGAGGCACTCTGGGAAAGATGTTCTCTTACAAGTATAATGTGTCAGTGGCATCAAGTTATATTACCAGAAAGTCATCAGATACCCAGTAATAAGTACCCTCTACTGACGATGACTTTCTGATCTGGTAAGTCTGCACTGGCTACACTTGTGTTTGGACAACTGCTGAAAGGAACACAGATACTGGGTGGCTGAGGCCTTGCTAATGAGGCTCTCAACTACGTATAGGTGAGGGGTTTCCTCCTCACTATTACATTTACTACATGTTAAGACTCACAGCCCACCTGACTTCCTGTGCTCACAGCTGGAGACATTTTTTAACTCTTTCCCGTCATCCTCCACAGTGCAACCTCCACCCTTCTCTGAATAGCTCCAAGGTAAGCCCTTGAAACAAAGGAGAGGAAGAAAAGGGGCTTTCCCCCTCCCATTTCTGACCAAACAAAGGTCTGAAATAGCAGTATATTACAAAATCTCATGCCCTGCAACACCCAGCCACCACTGGGAGCATAGCTATTTTTGCCATAAAGTAGGCTTTAAAAAGCCTGATAACCTTCTTCCCAAGTGAATCTTACCACATTTTTACTGACAGAGTCCACATTGGAGAGAGAGTCTCACTGAGTGAGTGCTTCCCTACACACAATTACAAGGGTAAATAATTAGCATGGGGAAGGGAGGAAGCCAATTCCCAACTAGGAATTAAATCACTACAAACTACAGATCCATTTATGACAGCAAATAACCCTGTCAGAGTGGAATCAACCCAAACCAAAGGTCACATAGTGTTCAGGAATTACATATATGGAATTTAAAATGTATGCATATATATTTCCATATATATAATTTTTAAAATCTGGAGCAACAAGTGTTGCTAGTTTCAAGGATTCTCATCTTCAGCATTCGCCTGGAAAGCAGCTGGCTCTTGACAGCCGGCCAGTCTGTGGCAGTGATTAAAGCAACTAGAAGCAGTTTAAGTAAAAGTGCTCAAGGGGCAAATGAGAACACAGGTATGCAGAGAACCGGGTGAGGAGTGGGGATGCTGAAAGGAGCTGAGCAATGTTTCCTTTATTCTTCGCAGCTTTTTCAGACCCAAGACAAGCTCTTGAGGACACACACCAAATGCTGTAATCCTTTCTCATCTATAGTCAAAACAAAACAAGGGATAAAAAAATTGCCTCTTCCTTTCTGTACTCTCAACAAAATGCATAGTACAGTAAGAAATTATTGATATGTGCCATCTTGGGAGAAATTAAAATTGGGTCATGAAGTGAGGCCGCACACTATCGAGTCGCCGGGTTAGGATTTCACAGCCAGTGTCCGTGACCAGCAGGGTGTGCTCAAACTGAGCAGACCGTTTCCCGTCTCTTGTCACCGCAGTCCAACCATCTGGCCAGGTTTCATCTTGCCACCCACCTTAAACAAACAAAAACAATTTCTTAATTTAACTGCTCAATTTTCTAAATAAACTCTAGATCAAGAAGAAAATTAATTAGAAAACTCACTATTTAAATCCCTATTAATACCTAAATTGTTTTAGCTAAAGCCTTTCCAACTTCGTTTTGGACTTTAGAACCTATGAAATTATAATGATGTTTAAACTTCCTCAGGTGTTGCAATGTCACATTTAGTAGCTAGAGAAGGGCACCAACAGTACAGTGAAAGAAGCTAGGAAATAATGACAGAAAACGGGGATGCAACGAAAGAAAAGCAGAAAGGTGAAGCCCAAGAGAATCGGAAGCAGAAGTAGAATGAGAAAGTTAGGCAATTCTGGATGCTACCATAAAAACATGTATTCACAAAGACCTTCTTGTTTCAAAATTAGATGTCAAAAAAATCAATACGTTCTTCATTTTGAGTAATCCTTAGGTGAAACATATTACATCTAGGTCTCACTGACTCATACTGACAAATCCCACAACATAAACCCTGGAGTGAAGTATAACCTACTTCTACAATATTAAATTTCAGGATAAAAAGAAAATACAATGCAGCTTTAAAAAAGTTAACCCATGCTTTGTCAAACACTGAAAGATAAGTAAGCAAGTTATTTTTCAGTGTAATGACCTTTACACAACTGGATTTAAAACATGTTACTACTTTGATTATATTGTGATCTGATAAAATAGGCTTGGTAGTGATGTCAAGGCAAAAATATTTGCTACTATTCTGAGGAAATTCCTCTTCGGATTTGAGACTTTCCATTCCAGAGCTGAGATTTAACCTAGTTGACTTACACTCATGTATGTGTCATAATGTGATGGTTATCTAAACCAGCTCTACAGAAAATTATTTGCTTACTCCTGGAAATACTACATTATGTCTCACTGACCAGGTGCTAATTAATGAAAATATGGAACAAAATGGCACTTTCCTCTCAACTGCCTTTCCTCTTACTGCTGATATCCCTTACAACTGACTGCTCATGATCAGCACTTCATTCTTACCCCACAAAGACAACAAAAACACTGCAATTGTGCAGTTCTTAAAATATACAAGGCACTTTGTAATAATATGGATCATGTCAATTTTTATAGCTGCCCTGTTACATTGGTGAGATAAGGATTATGATTTGCATTTTACAGAAATGGCAATGAGCCGGGCGTGATGGCACACACTTGTAATCCCAGTAGTTGGGAGGCTGAGACAGGAGGATCATAGGTTTGAAGCCAGCCTCAGCAACTTAGTGAGACCCTGCTTCCAAATAAAAAAATATAAAATCAGGCTGGGGGTATAGCTCAGAGGTAGAAGGCCCCTGGGTTCCATCCCCAGTACCAAAAAAAAAACAAATGGCAATGAAGAATCAGGTTAAGAGGGCAGCTTTGAAAACATCTCCAATGATTCCCACCTCCTGGTATAGCATCCTTGTGTGATAACCCTTGAGCGTAGGCTAGATTTAGTAACTCACTTCTTTTTTTTTTTTTTTTTTTT